>PVKP010018860.1:18340-43622 GCA_004027715.1 Plecturocebus donacophilus | reverse complement strand
TCCACTCGCTCTCTGCGCCCTCACCGCGAGCCACAATCCCGAGCTGCTGCTACGCGGCCATTTTGGATCTCTCTCCGCCCAGTGATGAAGTTTTTCTGTTTCTTAGTTTTCCTTTGGCGGACGCCGGTTCCCCTCTGAGCCAGACCTTCCCGGGTTCGCTGCGCCCGCTGTGAAACTCTCAGTCCTCAGCGCTTCCAATTGCTGTTTTCCTTGTGGGGATGGGACCAGCCGAGCCCATCCGTCCTGCACACTCCGCACTGGGAAGCGCCGCACTAGGTGCCGGCAAAAGAGCCGCGCTGGCCAAAAGAGTCGCGCCAGCGACCCGCGTGGCTTCTCCGCCGGGAATCTCCCGGTCTGTGGGCAACAAAAACTCGTCGGAAAGTGCGGCGTCCACTCATTCTCTGCGCTTTCACTGGGAGCTACTTTCCTGAGCTGTTTCTAGTCGGCCATCTTGGATCTCTCCTCCGGGATTTTCTATATGTAGGGTCATATCATCTGCAAATAGAGATAGCTTTACCTCTTCCTTTCCAATTTGGATGGTTTTTATTCCTTTTTGTCTAGTAGCTCTGGCAAGGACTTCCAATACAGCATTGAACGGCAGTGGTCAAAGAGGATATCCTTATTTTGTTTCTGGTCTTAGGGGAGAAGCTTTCAGTCTTTCACCATTGAATGTGATGTTAACCACGAGTTTTTCATAATTATCCTTTATCATATTGAGGAATTTCCCTTCTATTTCTAGTTTTCTGAGAGTTTTATTAAAAATGGATGTTGGATTTTGTAAAATGCTTTTCTGCATCAATTGAGATGATCATGTGGTTTTCTTCCTTTGTTTTATTAATGTGATTTATTACATTGGTTGATTTTCTTATGTTGAACCACTCTTCCACTCCTGGAATAAATCTTACTTGGTTATAGTAAATAGTACTTGCTAATGTGCTGTCGGCTTTAATTTGTTAATATAATGGCGAAGACTTTTTTCATCTATAGTCATAAGGGACATTGGCCTGTAATTTTCTCTTCTTGTGATGTTTTTATCTGGTTTTGGTATAAGGGTAATGATGGCCTTGTATAATGAGTTAAAAAGTGTTTCCTCCTCTTCACTTTTTTGGAAGAATTTGAGAAAGATTTGTGTTAATTCTTCTTTAAATGTTTGATAGATTCATCAGTAAAGCCATCTGGTCCAGGACTTCACTTTTTTGGGGGAGGTTTTTGATTACTGTTTCAATCTCTTTATTTGCTATAGGTTTGTTAATATTTTTCATTTCTTTTTTAGTCAATTTAAATAATTTGTGTGTTTCAAGGAGTTTATTCACGTCTAGGTTCTCTAACTTGTTTGTTTACAATTGATAGTACTCACATAGTCCCTTTCATCTCTGTAAAGTCAGTAGTAATGTCTCCACTTTCAATTTTAGTTATTTGCATTTTTTTTTGTCAGTCCAGCTAAAGGTTTGTAAATTTTGTTCATCTTTGCAAAAGACTAACTTTTGGTTTCATTGATTTTCTCTATTCTCTATTTTGTTTATTTCTGCTCTAATTCTTACTGTTTCCTTCCTACTACTGGTTTTAGGTTTCACTTGCTCTTCTACTTCAAGTTTCTTATGGCATAAAGTCAGGTTATTGATTTTAGATCTTCTTTTTTAATGTAGACATTCATAGCTATAAATTTCCCTTTAGCACTGCTTTTACTGCATCCCATTAGTTTTGTTGTGTTTTTGTCTCTAGGTATTTTATAATTTCTTTTGTGTTGCTTTTGCCTGTGACTCATTGGTCGTTTGAGTGTTTTGTTTAATTTTAACATATTTGTGATTTTCCCAGTTTTACTTCTGTTACTAATTTCTGTTGTGCTCAGAGAAGATACTTTGTGTGATATGTATTTTTAAAATAGATTGAGACTTATTTTGTGGCCTAACATATGGTCTGTCTAAGAGAATGTCCTACGTGTGCTTGAGATGAATGTTTATGCTGATGTTGTTGGGTAGTGTGTTCTTTATATGTGTTAGGTGTAATTAGTTTATTGTGTTGTTCATGTCCTCTATTTCTTTATCTTCTGTTTGTTTTATCTATTATTGAAAGTGGGTGAATGAAATTTGTTACTATTGTTGTAGAACTATATCTCTCTTCAATTGTCAAGTTTTGCTTCATAAATTTTCAGGGTCTATTATTAGGTGTGTAAATATTTATAATTGTTGTATCTTTATGCTAGATCAACTTTTCTTATAATATAATATATGTTTCTGTTTGTCCTTGGAAGCTTTTTTGATTTAAAGTCTATTTTGTCTGATATTAGTACAGCCACCCCAGCTCTCTTTGGTTACTATTTGCATTGAATCATCTTTTTCTATTCTTTCACTTTTGATGTATTTGTATCTTTGAATCTAAAGTGAGTCTTTCATAGACAGCATATAGTTAGATTCTAGAATGTTTTTTGTCAATTTGTCTTTTCTTTGGACACTTTATTTATATTTAGAGTAAGTACTGATAAAGATGGATTTCTATATTGCTATTTGTTTTCTTTATGCCTTATAGGGGTTTTTTTTGTACCTCATTTCCTTTATTACTACCATCTTTTGTGTTTAGCTTACTTTTTGTAGTAAATGTTTTGATTCTCTGATTATTTCCATTTATATATATTCTACAGGTATTTTTTGTGTTTACTATGAGAATTACATTTAACATCCTAATGTTATAACAATCTCATTTGAATTTATACCAACTTCAGTAGCATACAAAATATCTGCTCCTATATCACTCCACCCCTCCCCTTCTATTGATGCCTACTAATCACATCTTTATACATTGTGTGCCTATTATACATAATAGGCTAATCTTGTAAAAAGTTCTTTCTTAGCTGTCCTAAGAAGAACCAAGGGAGGAAGTGTTCACCCGGGGACCAGTGCTTTAAAGGATCAGCAGAATATTCCTTAGATCAGAGTAATGTCACAGTAGGCAAACCCTAAAGAATATGAATAATCAGAAGGATAAAATTTAGGCTATTTGGGCAACCACATTGTCTCACTTGAAGATATTCCTTCCAGAACTGAACTCCTGATATCTCTGGGTTTTGTTTTCACTAAAGATAAGACCCTCTTTCCCAGGGGATAGTCTCTATTATGGACTATCTTCAATTGTATGCAGACTGCAATTTGGGGCTAGCGCACAGAAGGCAACATGCTCCTCATCCTTGGGAGTGTGTTCTTGCTGAGTGTATTCAAAAGACATACAAAGATGAATCATAGGAGATCCCAGTTCCCTAAGGACTGTAAGTTTGTGCAGCTGCTCACAACTAACTTACCTTAAAGTAGAATGTATGGCTCTCTCTTATTGGTGCCTAGGACATTTTGCCTTGTACCTCAAGAGCAGCATTTTATGTGATTCGTTTTTGCTTCTCTACTGCATCTGTGTCCAACACGTTTGCTGAATTAATGTATTGGCTGGGACATTTGTAGGTTCCCTACAACAATTTATTGCTAGGAGGATTATCTGAACCTAACAAATACATATGCAAATATGTATGTTTATACTTTTGCAAACTTGATGTGTATAAGTAGTTCCTAGACCAGTGATTTTCAGACCTTGCTACTCATCAGAATCACCTGAGGAAACTTCCCCAAACCCAGATTCCTACGTTACGACCACAAAGATTATTTTAATGAGTATTAGGTGGAGCCAGGAATCTACATTTTCAAAAGCTACCCAGGTAATTCTGATATGCAGTCAGCAAAGAGAATCGCAGCCCTTTGACTACCTAAGAAAATTTAGTAGTTAAAAAAAGTTATATAAACTGCCTTCTATTCTTTAGGGAGATACTACGTTAGTATAGCATACAGTCAAGAACACTACCAATGCAGCCACTTCCTAGCTGTTATCTTTAGACAAATTACCTCGGTGTTCAGAGCGTCAGTTTATTGATGTGTAAAGCAGGAGACA
The DNA here is from genome assembly GCA_004027715.1 of Plecturocebus donacophilus. Lineage (NCBI taxonomy): Eukaryota > Metazoa > Chordata > Mammalia > Primates > Pitheciidae > Plecturocebus > Plecturocebus donacophilus. The sequence continues at coordinate 39,695 of PVKP010018860.1, read as the reverse complement.
GAGGTCTACCATAAGGATTTATGTAAAGCCTTAGCACGGTGGCTGTACGAGAGCACACAATAAATGTCGGCCAGACTTATTCTGCTGTACACGTGAGCCACTGGATGTGTCCGGATGCAGAAGCCTACTACAATACACCTTCTTGAGCCAACTCTTGGGAAAGCGGGGGAGGTTTCCTGGTCCCACAGGAGAAGGGCAGGATACTAAAGCCAAGTCACAGGGAGGGGACTTACTCTTGGCGCGCATTTGCTCGCGGGGCTCGGGTTGTTGCTCCGCGCGCTTCCACCAGGGGCCGCTCGAGCTACCCAAGCTCCCTGCGCCTACCCGGCGGCGCCCCCGCGCGTGCTCACTAGTAGCAGCGCGCGCCCCGAATCGCCGGCGCAGATCTCGTCGTCTTAGGCCGCAGCTCCCCAGGCGACTGCCCAAACTAAGCCTCGGTGGCTGGGTACGGGAGCGCTCTGGGGACAAATATCCTCCCTCCATTGTGGTCTGCATTCCTTCGGCCCCTGAGCAAATCTGGGGCGGGAAGGATTAGCGTCTCCTTTGCGCTGCAGCCGGGGAGGCAGGAGGAGGCCGGTCCCGGGGCGGAGTTCGGGCGGACTCGGGCTAGACCCAGCGGGACGCCGCCGCTGCCCGGATGTTGCGATGGCTGATCGGGGGAGGCCGAGAACCGCAGGGACTGGCCGAGGTAAACCCCGGGCGGGCCTGGTGTGCGTCCGCGGAGGCCAAGTTTGTCGGAGGGGCGGCTTCGTTTCTGTACTGCCTCCCTGGGTTCCGACCGCGGGGACCCGGGCGGCGGCGGGGCTGGCTGCTGAGCTCGCGCAGTGCGCTGTCCTCGGGCCGGCGGGGCGGAAGGCGGGCTGGCCGGAGCTCCTCGCACCCGGCGGCCCCCCTGCGCACCCTGGAGCTGCAGACCCCCGGCCCAGCCCCGCGGCTGGTCGAATCGTGAGACCCTGGCTCTGGGACGCCCAGCTGGTCAGCAGCCCTGTTGGGCCCATGACAATGTACGGCTTCTGGCTATCGAAACCCTCTTCATTTCCACTGAAAAAGTATTCGATTTAGCTAGAAACGAACGAGTTTTGACCGCAGCTTTCCACTTTTGGTTTATTTGAACTGGTGCCTCTTCCTAGCATCAACTGATACTTGCTCAGGGAATTTAAAAGTAATTTACTTATCCAAGAACCGAAAAAGGATGTAATTATTTTTAAAAAGTAATAATTTGCTTCAAGGTCAAGAGCATGATTTTCTAATGAACTGCCGTTGGTTTCATAGTCACACTTTCTTCATGGACCCGAATAATTGAATAGACCGTGTGTAATGAGATTTTACATTTGAAATGTGAATAAAATAATTTTTCCAATCTTGAAAATGTTGAAGTCTGGAATTTATTTCCTATGCCACATAAGAATAGAATTTGTGAATTCCATTTTATTTCTCCTAAGTATTTGTTTTGATTGCTGAAAGTAAGAAATTGGATTGTTGAGAGTAGTCTTCTCAATTTTAACTTCCTCATGTCCTTGCAGTTGAGGGTGCTGTCTGTTTTTAAAGTTTCTTATTTCAGATCAATCCTAAATCCTTGAGATTGTGGAAGAATTACGGATTACAGAATAGCCGTATGTGGTATATATGACAATTTGGATAATCTGTTGTAACCTGGTTCTTTGGTTAGTCATGTAATTTGATTAACCAGTTCTCGCATTCCTGGCAAGTTTTCATTGGAAGGGAAGCAGTTTATACAGTTTTCAAATTTCTCACCAGAACCTCTGCTAGAAGGAAGGCAGAATGATTACAAAGTTACTGCTTTGTGGTGGATTTTGTAAAACATTTATGCATATTTTAAATTTATATATTTCTTCATATAAAGGTACTTCAGTTGTGTAACTGCTGTGAACTTGTACATTATTAGAATCTATGATTTTCTCTAATTTATGCAAGAACTTTGTATGCAGGCTTCTCGTTTAAGCAGTGGTTCTCAAATGGGGTGATTTTGTCCCGCAGGAGTGTAACACTGCTATTACACTTGGCAGTGTCTGGAGACATTTTTGATTGTCAAAGCTTGCAGAGAGACAGTTGTATTGGCATCTAATGTGTATAGACCAGGGATGCTGCTAAATATTCTACAATATACAGGACAGCCCTCAACAACAAATAATTATCTGGGCTGGGTGTAGTGGCTCGTGCATGTAGTCTCAGCAGTTTGGGAGGCTGAAGTGGGCAGATCACTTGAGGTCAGGAGTTCAACACCAGCCTGGCCAACATGACGAAACCCTGTCTCTACTAAAAATACAAAAATTAGCTGGGCGTGGTGGTGCGGTCCCAGCTACTCCGGAAGCTGAGGCAGGGAGAGGCAGAGATTGCAGTGAGCTGAGATAGTACCATTGCACTTCAGCCTGGGTGACGGGGCAAGACTCTGTCTTTAAAAAAAAAGAATTATCTGGCCCAAAATGTCAGCATCAGGTTTGAGAAATCCAGAGTTGAGTTTATTGAATTCATTGAGTCTAAATGATTTCCTGCCTTCCTTTATTCACTTAGCAAACATGTATTGAGTGCTTGTAATGGATGAGGCACTGTTTTATGTCTTTGATTTGCAGTTTTGTTTCTGCCACATTTTAACTGAGAAACACGCGCTCTAAAATGTTGAGTTGGATTGGCCCATTGATTTTTTAAAGTCGGGTTTAATAGGGTACAATTTACATAAAATAAAATTCACCTTTTTTGTTAATTTATTGTGATTTGAAAATACTGAAATTTGTGATACGAATTTGTGGTAAGAGAAGTGTTTTATTTTTTGTTTTTTTTTAGAGGGGGGCCCCTTAACAGATCTAAAAATACAAAATAAAGCTTAAATATCCAACAAACGGTCAATACAATGAACTCCTTTTCTAAAGAGCTTATAAAAAGGTAAAAGGAAGACTTGCCAAAGAGAAGTGTTTTTATGTGGAATTGGCAGTTATTTAGTTGATATTAGAAGAAGTATTACTTAGTATTAGAACATGATATCTTAAGGCTTTTAAAATCGTGTGTTCTTAGATGTATACCGTGTAATTACAGTCCAATATGGTCTTACAAATCATTTTCTTTCTTTTTTTGTCTCTTGTTTTTTGCTTTTTTTTTTTTTTCCAATACAAGAAATCTCCTTTACAGACAATAGGTGAAGAACAAACTCAGAACCCCTACACTGAGTTGCTTGTACTGAAAGCGCACCATGATATTGTACGATTTCTGGTACAGTTAGATGACTACAGGTAAGAAACTCTAGTGTCTAATTGACTATTGTTTGGGGAATTGACTATTTTAGGGAATTTTATGTTAAAAATTAACACCTTTAAAATTAATACATCTTTTCTAAAAATGTTGAAACTGTGATCATTAGTAACATTTAGTAGAAATTGAAATTGGCCTCTGCATTGTGATGAAATATGTATCCGAGTCTTTTTTGCCCAAAGTCAGGGTGTCATGTCTGGTGATTTGAGGGTTATGTTTGTTTGTTTGCATTCTCAGAAATATTCTTGTTAGTTTAAAAGAAGTATATGACTTTAACATTTGGGTATATTAAGGAGAACCTGAATTTGAGAAACAAATATGATAAATGTTTAAATATCAGGTACCTACCAGGAATGTTTTATTTTTAGTGAAAGATAAGGATTTAATCCAAAGTTTTTGTTATTGATGAAACCACTTTAAAGGGTACATTATTCTGTACCTCTTTGCTAACATCTATAATAATTCAATATATTTGTAAATAGAGATGAAGGTATGTAGGTTTTAGGACTGTAGACTATTATTGATCTGTATATCTGTATATTAAGCCCATATTCAGCTATATGTTTATCCTTTATAGCATGTTTCACCATAGCAATTACGTAATTAATGGTATAACTCAATATTTTCTTCCTCTCTAAAATGTAAGCTTCCTGAGAATAAGGCTTTGTTTTTCTTATTCACCACGTATTTTTAGTACCTAGTACAGTGCCTTACATGTAGCAGATAATTCACAGATGGTGGCTGAGTGAATGAATGACTCCCCAGACTACTAAGCATCCATGATGCTTGCCATCCTAATCCCCCAACCTCATTTCCCCCAGTTTTTCCACTTTCATCTCTACTTTTCTCTTTTGCCTTTGCTGTTTTTTTCCTTTTGTTTTTCACTCCATGGATGAGTGCTACTGTGATTATTCCTAACTCTGACTACCACTTCTGCTGTATATTAACCTTGTTTTTTCTCTGCTTTTTTTTAAAAAATTAAATTTTATTTTATTTTTTTAAAATAGAGACAGGATCTCACTATATTGCTCAGGCTTGTCTCAAACTCCTAGGCTAAAGCTGTCTTCCCACCTAGGTCTCCCAAAGTGTTGCGATTACAGGCATGAGCCACTGTGCTTTGCCTTCTCTCTGCTGTTTAAATGTCATTGGTATTTAGTTGCTTTTACTACATGCAGTGCAGTTAGTTCTGACACTACTTGGAGTTTGGTCAAATTCCACAGGTGAAGAATCTATACAACACCCCTCACCAGAGACACTAGCCGAAAGCCCTATATGGGTTTGTAGGCTGCCTGCATTTCCGACTGCTGGCTACAAATTCCCACTGTTCCCTCAGGTCTGATAATTCACTAGAAGGACTCATAGAACTGAGAAAAGCACTATATGTAGGATTATAGTTTTATTATAAAAGATACAAATCAGGACTGGCCAAATGGAAGGACGTATATAGGGCGATGCGAGGTCGAGGGCGTCCCACATGCAAAGCTTTCATGTCCTAAAGACTCCTTGCCCTCTTGGCACATCAATGTGTATCACCAATGAGTGAGCACACTTGAGCTTTGGGTATACAAAGCTTTCATTAGTAGGCATGATTGTTTGAATCACTGGTCACATAACTGAAGTCCATCTTCAGTCCCCACCCCCTGGCTGATAGCACAAATCCCAGACCTTTAAATCTCGTGGTTCATTTTTTCCAGCTTGGCCAGCCCCTTTCCTGATGTTATCTCAGGGCCCACTTTGAGTTGTTCTGTTAGTATAAACTCAGATGTGGTCCAAGGGATCCACCATGAATAATGAAGACATTCTTACCACTTGGAAAATCCCAAGGGTTTAGAGACTCCCTTCTAGGAACCAGAGACAAAGCCCAGCAAAATTATTATACAATACTATGCTGCTTAACTTTTTCTTGAAGATTTGTCTCATATATGTTACTGGCCTGTCAGCCCTGTTTTCCTGTTGTGATGCAAGTCAACCAAATGATGACATGTTAAACAGTTAATCATCTGCAGCCTCTTTTGGCAATATTGTTGCAATGTCCTGAGAGACACTCCATTTATCTATTTAAGTGGTCATTTTTGTGGGGAACTAATTATTTTTGGAAAGGTAGGATTTTGGAGAGCTAAAATTTTCTTGTGCTATATTTTACCCTAGTAAGTTGCTAGATTAAAGAGAATCTGATAATTTTTTATAATCATTAACATTTGGGTGTTAAGGAATCCTGAAGTTACTTTGTCTAGTAAAGTTAAATAGTAAATACACAGTAGGTGATCAGGTTGTGGACTTTGAATGTTTATATAAATTGTTAAGAGTCCATGTTCATTTTTACCTTTTCTCTGTAAAATATCCTCTTGGCTGTTCCTATCCCATAGGAATAGTTAGAAGATGACTCTATAGAAGAGGCCAGCCTATAGAATAATGGTTACTGTACAAATGCTGACACAGTGGTGCTCACATATACTTTAGTTGTTTAACGATAAATATTCTGTAAAGAATAAAAAGCCATATGTGAGTATGTCAGTTATCTATTGCTTTATCAGATATCCCGCCCAACTTAGTGGCTTGACACAACCCCATCTATTTAGCTCATTATTCTGCAGGCTGGCAATTTAGGCTAGGCTCAGCTGGGTGAGTCTTTCTTTGCACTAGGAGCAGCTGATCATGGCTAAATTCACTTATGCCTCTGTCAGCTGTTAAGACTGGTGGGGACTGGCTGCTTCACGAAGGTCTTAGCTGAAATGACTGTGGTCTCCCGCCACTTGGTTTCTCAGGTGCTTGTTCGCATAATGATTGTGGAGTTCTAATAGCAGCAGCAGGACAAGCCCCAAAGTAAGACATTTTTCAAGTCTCAACTTGCATCATGTTTGCTGCTGTTTCATCAGCCAAAGCAAGTTAGGAGCGGGTACAAATTCAGTGAGTTGGTAAAGAAACTTTACCTCTTAGATACCCCTTAGTAGAAGTAACTAAGTCCTATTGCTAATGGTGGTGGGAATATTGTAAGAGGGAATAATTTGTGGCCAGTTTGCAGTCTATCACAGTGAATCTAAATAGATGAAAAAGCTTCTGGCTTTTGTAATTCAGTGATGATACAACTTCATGATTCACATTTAATTCTTTGAAAAGTCATTTTCAAAATTTCCATATAATCAAGTATGAAGTTTTTCAGTCATTTGCTGACCTGTGGAACTTGCAGTCTGTGTGTTGTTTTTAAAATTTTAATTCGATAATGTAGTAAAAAAAAGTCATTCTTGGTAAGAAGGACACAGGAAAATCTACAGAATATAAACATATTATGAACAGAATTAAGAACTGAATGTTTTTACTTTTAATAGTTTAGAATTATCATTGCTATTGCATATGTACATTATGCATTGTCAGATTAGAGAAATACCTTTCCAGTTTTAAAATTTTATATCATTATACGTTTTTTGTTTCTTATTTAGTTTTTGAAGACATTACACTCTGGGTGTTTTTGGTCAGCTGTTATAATCCAGGTTTCACGCTTCAAGTCTTTAGATAATATCATCTTATTGAAAATTGTGCAGAAGGATTTTCTTGTTTTCTTGGTGGCTCAGCTAAAATCAGTGAGTGGAAAATTTTCTCAGATTGGTTTTTGAAGATACCCAATAAATCCTGTATAACCTAACAGACAGCTGCCTTTTCTTTTCTTCTTTAGTATTTTTTGAACATGAAGTGAGGGTCATATTGATTGGGAGATCACTAAGAAGGCTAAGCCTCAGCAAGAGTCTTCCAAAAAATGGACTGTGCTAAAATTGCATGTAATACTCTAGCATTGGACACATTAAACTAAACTGGGTTCATAACACATTTTAAGAAGAGTTTTCTCTGTTGCTCATTTTACCATTCCTTGCTCCTTCAGGAAACAGACAAGGTTATGTAGGATGGTGATCATGACTGGAAAAGAATCAGATGACCCATGAAGTGCCAGACTGGAGAACAAAATGTGCCTCTAGGATGGTTGGTGAAGCTGCACATTCACAAGAAAGTAAATAAACTCAGTATAGCTTGATAGTCTACTAAAAATGAACAATATGCCCTTTTTTAAGGAAATATTCTCAAGCTAAACATATTCTTTCTTATACACTAACCTTCAATAATTTAGATCCTTCTAGTATCTGGGTTCTCTGGGAAGCAGATAGTATAGATCCTTCTAATATCTAGGTTCCCTGGGAAGGAAGTGCTAAAATGGGGTTAAGTGTGCAACAGGTTTATTAGAAAGCCAATGAAAGAAGGGAGGAAGCAGAATTGGACAAAGGGAGCTATCTCAGACTCTGATGCAGATGTGGCAAAGTCTCTGCCAGTCCAATGGGGACCGCTGGAGGGAAGGTTACTTTTTAGAGTTCTCCGCTGGATTTAAATAGCTAGGGCTTTGTACTACTGCCTTGCTTAGTTATTTGCTGAAGGTCCTCCGCTAAGAACATGCACCTGGCTTCTATCATCTTGCTTAAATCCCAGTGACTAGGAGCCAAATGAGCTAGCATAACTTTGGCTTGAAAGTGGAAATGGATGCTGAAGTCAAAAGCTGGAGGCAAAATAACTATATTCCTAAGAGGAAAATCAGCTGAGCAGCGAGTCCTCTCTTGAAAGGGGGTCTGGAAGGTAGGTGTTGGTGTTTGCCACACTTCCATAATTGTAAGTTGGTCTATTTTATTTTTAAATTACGTGAACACAGTCATTGACTATGTCTTTGGGTAACTTTTTAAGAAACTGCATGTATGCCAGTGGTTAATAATTATTTGATGGCTTAAAAGTTAATGTTGTTTTTAGAGCTATTAACGTACTTACGCCTGGAAAAAAAAAGTATAAGCAGAATCCTTTTTATCACAAGTTCCAACAGCTACAATGCTAATAACAGACTACATATCTGGCAGTTTTTTTAAGCACTTATATCTCGTGTGACGTTGACTTTAGACAGCTTTATTTATTATAGGAAATTTTACTAAAATCTCTTAACCAAATAACTTTTCTATTTCTAAAACCCCTAAATCACTGTGTGGTGAATGTGTTGATTGAATTTCTGTTGTTTTGGATCGTGCCCTGAATTAAATAGGGAATTACAGCAGTGTCATCGTCACACAGATGCATGTGCCACCCTTGCTGCCTTTTTCTTTATTTCTAATAATTTTGTCCTTTCGGCTGTGTTTTGGAGTTGAGCTGAATTTTGTTTAGTTGGATAAGATGTTGCAAGGTTTGGGAGGATGACAGGAGTGAGTGGAAAGGTAATTACTGCTTCTTGCAGTAGCATGGAATCAAATTTTGGAATAAGGACAGCAAGTGTCTAAGAGTATTTCGGTTTCAAATTCGTCACCTTAACGGTAAAATTCTATAATTTCTAGTAAAATCCGCCTCTCTCAACTACAAAATACCCTTACTAAGCATTTGAAAATTATTGTCTTGCCCATCTTTAAAGTGTAGCTCTAAAAATCCATCTGGGCAACTTGAGCATAGATAAGGGAAAAACTGCAGTGAATTCCAACATATCACATGTGTTTAAATCCATGTGTTCATAATGATACTTAAAAAAGAGAACTCACGGGTTACCTTTGGAGAATGCTAGGGAACTAACTCATTATTTTGAAAACTGGTAAATAAAGGGGCAGAGTCAAGATCTATACTGCCTTTCTTACATAAACTGTGTCTTGGGATCAGTAATAATGAGAATAAATTTCTCTTTCTAGAAGAATTCTATAGAAGAAGCTAGGAAGAATGATAGAATATTGTAATTTTGCAAGCTCTAATGTATAGAGGAGGAAGAAAGCACTTTTCTTCTATCCATCTTAGATTCATTGACCAGGGCTCTAAATTAATTTTTTTTCCTATAATTTAGATAGACAAAAGATGGTTAATAAGAGAAAAACAAGTATATCAATGCATACATTGCGTGCGCGCGCGCACACACACACACACACACACACAGAGGAGTACTCACAGTAACGCATAGGGGTGGTTAAAACTTGGCTTAGGCTGGGCACGGTGACTCAGGCCTGTAATCCTAGCATTTTGGGAGGCTGAGATGGTAGGATTGCTAGAGCTTAGGAGTTTGAGGCTAGCCTGGAGAACATGGCAAAACCCTGTCTCTATAAAAAATACAAAAATTAGCTGGGTGTCGTAGGCACACCCATGGTCCTAGCTACTTGGAGACTGAGGTGGTTGAGCCTCAGCCCAGGAAGTTGAGGCTACAGTGAGTTGTGATTGGGGCTGTTGCACTGTAGCCTTGATGACTGAGTAAGACTTTGTCTCAAAAAAGAAAAATAAAACTTGGGCTTATATAGCATCTTAGCAGAACAATAAATTTGTTGAGTGACAAGACAAAGGAAATGGACTTTAAGTTTCTTGGCAAACTGTGAGAAGGCAAATATATGAGATGGGGGTACTTTTACAAGGATGATTTTGTATTTTTTTTTTTCAGGTGAAAGTGGGGAGGGCAGAGCTCATTCTATGCCTGCTTTTTCTCAGCTGCCTTAAGCTGAAAATAATTATGTCAGAGGGGCATGATTTGGGGTTACATGCTCTGAACCCCTTCAAATGAAATAATGAATTTAGTCAATGATTATTGGTGGCCTAATTAATAACATATACATGTACACACACAAGACAGCCAGAAATTATGTTTCCTGTTGGAGTATGCAAACTGCCTCTGGGGTGGTCTTACCAAAAAGTCAGATTTGAATCTTATTTATTCTCTGGATTTAACTGTCAATTAATGAAATATAGAGGACAGAGGTTCATGTTGGATAGCAACACAGGAAAATAGCAAGCAAAATCCAGACTGTGAGAATTCTACAAGACGGGTGACTTTTTTTTCAACAAATAAATTGCAAGGAAAAATGGATGGAGAACAAATCATTAGAATAAAAGAGATAATTAGAGATCTATCAACCACGTACACTATAAAAGCCTTATTTGGATCCTGCTTCTAACTGCTTAAAAAATTAAGATCAGGTAAATTTGACATTAAGGAAGTAAATGTTAACTTAGGTGTGATGTAAAAGAGTCCTTAGAGATGCATTCTGAAATATTTACTGACGAAATACAGTGATTAGGATTTGCTTCAAACTAATCTACAGGGGGATTGGATTGGGTACAAATAAGATAGTGTTGGCTATAAGTTGATAATTATTGGAGACAGGCAGTGAGTACATGTGGCTTTTTATTACACTCTTTTCTCCACTTTTGTATATATTTAAATTCTCCATCATATAAAGTTAAAGAACTATCTGTATTTGAAATACAGGAAATAAAAATGCCAATTTAAAAGGTGTTTTTGCCTCCATATGAAATGTTTTCTTAGATATTACTAGTGTTCTTAGTGTTCAGTGGAGAACCACCCTTGTTTCCTTTTGAGAACAGAATTTATTGAGAATAGAGGCAGAAGTCATATAGATGAACATAAACATATCAGCTTCATAAAGTAATAACTAATACAAAGCTGGATTATAAGATGTGGCTTTTTTTTTTTTTTTTTTTTTTTGAGATGGATTCTAGCTCTGTCACCTAGGCTCGAGTGGAGTAGTACGATCTTGGCCCCTTGCAACCTCTGCCTTCCGGGTTCAAGCGATTGTTTTGTCTCAGCCTCCAGAGTAGCTGGGACAGCAGGCGTGTACCACCACACCCAGCTAATTTTTGTATTTTTAATAGAGATGGGGTTTCTCCGTATTGGCCAGGCTGGTCTCAAACTCCTTACCTCGTGATCTGCCTGCCTTGGCCTCCCAAGGTACTGGGATTACAGGTATGAGCCACTGTGCCCAGTCAGGATGTGGCTTTATTATACAACCACAATGGGTTTCCTTACATTTCACCCTGAGTCAGGTAGACTTCTTGAATGAATCCCCCGGGCAACTAAGAGTTGCAGGCCTCCCATTCAGATACAGGCTTACCTCAAAAATAAGAGCAGACCCGTATGTTCCCTCTTTGTGAACATATGAATCTTCAGAAAACCCACAATGGGCTAGGTGCAGTGGCTTACACTTGTAATCCCAGCACTTTGGGAGGCTGAGGTGGGCAGATCACTAGGTCAGGAGTTCGAGACCAGCCTGGCCAACATGGTGAAACCCCATCTCTACTAAAAATACAAAAATTTAACTGGGTTTGGTGGCTGGCACCTGTAATCCCAGCTACTTGGGAGGCTGAGGTAGAATCATTTGAACACAGGAGGTGGAGGTTGAAGTGAGCTGCACTTGTGCCACTGCACTCCAGCCTGGGTGACAGGGCGAGACTCTGTCTCAAAAAAAAATAATAATAATCCCTGAAAACTCACAAGGGTCTGAACTGAGCATGCCTGATTCATTGTCTCAAGCAAATGGGGCAGAGAGAGACCAAGGATGTTTCTCTAGTCGTAGGAGTCCTCCACAGAAACTTGAGTGCAGGTGAATGGAGGTTCATCTAATAGAAGTCACAGAGGTATTTCTGGTATTCTAATGCTATTACATTGATGTGTAGTTTAGCTTTCTATTTGTGATTTCAGGAGGGAAGAACTTAGCAAATATTTTACCTTTGCAAAGAGCCATGGGAACTATGAAATCTTCACTTTATTTGTGAGCTAATAAAAAAGGACCTTAGACTTTTAGATGTTAGAGTTGTGTTAATATAATACATTCTTAAGGAAAAGAAATTAGTATTGAAATAGATCTAATTAAGGAATTAGTACCATCAGTATCTATGGCTCCTGAAAATGCTTTGAAGTTTCCTTCAGCTGCTTTACAAGTCTCTATCTGGATGCTTCTCTAATTTTCTTCAAGTAGTTCTAGCATACAAACATACATATACTTTAAATGAAAATTGTGCTGTTTTTTAGTTTTGTCTGGTTGCTAGCATTGTAGTAGCATTTTTCAGTGTTATTTTATTGTAAATAAATGTAATAATGACTTCAGGCAATGATTGTCAATGGGTTTTAACATCACACACACAAAAATGACTGCCAGAAATTGTTTCCTGATGGAGTATACAAACTGCTTATGAAAGGCTCTTACCAAAAAGTCAGATTTGAATCTGATTAAGTCTATAGATTTAGCGATCAATTTACTGAAAATGCAGGGTACAGAGGTGCATGTTAGATGACAACACAGGAAAGTAGTCGGCAAAATCTGGACCGTGAGAACTCTACAAGAGGGACAACTTTTTTCAACAAAAAGATTGCAAGGAAAAAATAGATGAGAACAAAAACAGTAGACTAAAAGAGGCTTAAGAGATATATCAAACCATTGTGCTGCATAGACCTTATTTACTGTGCCCTACTGTAAAAAAATTATGAGAGGATCATGGAAACTACGTAGTATTTTAGTTTTATCATGCATTAGAAAGTACTTGTAGGTTAGGTGGAAAGTTAATTAACCACTGGGGTGCTTGTACTGCCATAATAATGTCCTATTAATATTTTTAGTTTTTCAGTGCTTTGTAGTTATGTAGACATTGAACATAGGAAGATTTATGGCTCAGATTTATGGGCTATACTTTTTATGTCCTTTAAGGTAATATTTGAATTTTGGGGACCTTCACTTAATTGAAATGACTTAACATGAGTAAGAATTATTAAATGAGTTTGTAGCTATTGGACATAAAAATTGTGAAAACAATTTATTTTTACAAATCCTTATTAAGCTTTGCTGTAGTTTCAGCCCACTGTTCGAAGGAACTAGAGAATATTTTCTCAGAGATGCTCAAAGAGAAGGTGTTTAGATGGAATTATTTTTATAAATTAAGATGGTTGTAGATAAATAGCATCACTTAGTAATGTTGGACTGTGAGTTCTTGAAGGTCAAGAACCATCTCTTGATCTTGATTCTCAGGTTTAAGCATATATATATATATAGTTAGTGCTTAGTAAGTAGTTCTTAAATGACCAAGTGACTTAGGGACTATCATAATAAATTTAGTTCTCATAATTAAGGGACGAGAGGATGGAACATTCTGGAAGGTCTGCAATAGGTCTTTATTAAACCGTGTTTCACCTTGTTGAACGTGTTTTTCATGAATATAATTTGTGCTTAGTCATTTAATTGTGTTGTCTCAAGGAGTAAAGACTTGGTTTTAAGTTTAAAAAAAACGAAGTGTATAGATAAGAATTAGACAAGAACATGAAAAAGTATAGAAATTTATTTTTGTGTGTGGTGGGATCCTGGGTTTTAAATTTTTCAAATTTCTAATTTTACTGTGGTAGTATATCGATACATTAATTATAGTAAAAGGAAAATGTGGGGTTACATTACTGTCATTAATGAATATAGTTCACAGAGCCCTTGAACACTTAACTGTTTGCTTATTCATTCATTCATTCAACAAGCATTTCTCTTTTTTAAAATTATTATACTATAAGTTCTGAGATACATGTGCAGAATGTGCAGGTTTGTTACATAGGTATACAGGTGCCATGGTGGTTTGCTGCACCCATCAACCCGTTATCTACATTAGGTATTTCTCCTATTGCTATCCTTCCCCTAGCCCCTCCTCCCCTTGACAGGCTGCAGTGTGTGATGTTCTTATCTTTAGGCTTATGTGTTTGTTATCTATTAATTTAGAGTGTTTTAAAAAACTAGTATGTAAAATGTTATCTGGCAATGTCACTTTTCTTCCATTGGATAGTGTTGCTTAAACTATCCAATGGAAATGTTTTTTTCAAAGGAAAAAAACATTTGAATCCTTTTTTCATTTTATAGTTCATTACTTTTCAGGAGTTACACTATGCCTTACAATTAGGAATTCTGGGTTGTATTTTTCTTTCTGATTTGTAGATGGTTGACGTGTATGCTTGACTGACTAGGGTTTAGTTTAAGATAAACTGATACAATATAGCTACTTTTTAGTTATCCATCACAATAGGATGGATAATTGTAATTTCTGAATGATATCGCAAACTTTTGTTAGTTTTTTTAAATGACCAAGTACTAATATGTATCAAAGTTAAACTGGTTTATATTTTAAAGCTTAATGTTTCCTTTTTAGGGGAGATAGTAATAAATACTGAAATGGCAAAAAAAAAAAAAAAAAAAAGGTAGCAATAGAACGTATATAGGAATAAAAGGCCTAAATAGTCTACCAACCCCATAATTGACGTTGGAGCAATAAAAAATTGGCTGAGATTTTATGCATTACTATTGAGCCTTGTTTAGATTTAACTTTTGTTCCCTACTGATTGAATTAAAGTGTGGGGTGAAATGCTGTATATCCCATTTCTAAACTCTCAGCTGTTCTCAGTCGTCTCTCATTGTGAACTCATGAAAGTCAAACATAATAAAACAATAATAAGTTAAAAGTTAGGGTTAGAAAAAAAGTATGTATTTTAAACTTGCAGTCTTCCAAATGGCAGAAAAGCAATTATGAGTTTAAAGAATCAATAGATATTGATGTGTTTTAACAAAGAACACTTAACACCTTGAGTCCTGCCCTCCCTATCATCACTACACACAAAAAAAGAAATCAATAGCCCCAGAAACATAAGCCGCTAAAGATTTACTTCCAGCAACTATTTTTGATATTTAAGGTACTGTTTACTAATCTGATTGTGAGAATGTAGATAATTAAGCATAGGACATCTGTTTTTATTTTTAAAATGATCATTTTCTTTTTAATCTTTGGATCTTTTGTATCTTTTTAAAATAAGAATAAATGATAGGCATGGATTTAAAAGTAACCGTTCATGTGATTTTTAGCTAGTTACCTACATTTAAAAGGTCCTTTCCATTAAAGATATACAGCTCTATATTTGAAAATTGTTGAAAGACTTTGTCAGACTGTATTTGATCAATTTCATATCTCCTGAATACTCTTAGTTCTACCAGAAGTAGATGTACTCAAAGGGTTTTGAAATAAGAACTGAGTATGGAAATTGTCTGAGCCAGTGAAGACACTGAACTTTGAAACTGAAGATAAGAAATTTGAACATGAAGCTCATTTTGAAATGTTAAGAAAAGTATCTCATGACTGACGTAGTGGGATTTTCTTATCTCATAAAGGGGTAAAATCCATTAGAACAGATGCTCTCCTAGGAACAAAGTGATTTCTGTGTCCAATGTATCAGTTCTCTCCTTTTCCCCCAATGATACATATATGTAACAATGTTTCCTTAAATGAAGACATCAAGACATACTCAGATTTTGTGAAACTCACAGCAGATTGTTAAATATATTTGTATATTAATAGCCCAGAGCTATTAGTGGAATATCATTTCTTAATGGTTGTTCATTATAAGGGACCAGTTACATGCCATTCATAGCTGGGTCTCTTTAACACCACTTCTTTCTCTCTTACTGAAAATAAAAACACCTGAATTTGGGTGAAAGCAATATTATGGGGACAATTTTAAACTGATTCTAAGTCGTTAAATATTATGTATGAACTTGTGTGTGACATTAACAATAAACTATGTCACATGCTTAAAATGTGATTATTGTATACTACTGTGTTGGGTTAGTATAATATGATGATGATGAATTTTCGTGTAATATGATGATGAATAATCCTGTATGAGGGTTATTCCTCTTGATAGTGTTTGTGTTAAGGATATCTTCTACTCTACAGAATTTGGTGATTGTCCCTGTATATATGGTGAATGGGTTGTAAAAAGGAGAGAGAAGCATAGCAGAGTATTACAGCTCGTTTTTCATGCCAAGAGACAGACTTTACCTCCGCATTTCAAGTATCTTCACTAAAAAACAACAAAAAACCCTTAAAAATCCTCAAAGCTTCCAAACCAAGAACAAAGCATTTATGTGGAAAGTCTGAGTTAAGCTGAGCAAAGGAGAGCTCTTGACTTTAAACACAAGTTGTTTACAGAGAGAATAATAGAAATAATGAGTTTATCTAACATTATAATCCGTTCCACCCCTGGAATATCACTTTCTATCACTGAAGCCACTTCTCAGCTTGGTTTCATTTCATTTAAGTCAGGGATTTCTTAAAATCATAGAATTTTAAAGCAAATAAGGACTTTAAAGATTATTTTTACATTTCTAGCAGGTTATTATTTGTAACCCAATAAATGTCTTCTTTATCTTTTGATCTTCCATACCTGGTATAGAACCTGGAATGTGTTTCATAAATATTTTAAAAAATTAGCTTAAAGAACTTGATCTTCATTAATATTAGTAAGTCAAATTACCACAAATAAGGTTTGATGGTTCTTAATCTTAGTAATTAAATGTCACCAGTGATTTTTTTTTTCTTGACTCCTTTTTTCCCTAACCAGATTTGCATCTGCTGGTGATGATGGAATTATAGTTGTGTGGAATGCCCAGGTGTGTATTGATTATGTGTGGATTGTGTAATAAAGATATGATATAGTTGAGTATGCATTCATATAAATACTATCTGGGGATATATTTGCATATCATTATTATTAATTGACAGATTAATATTTGAAAAGAGCTACTTAGAATAAATCCATTTACAGTGGGGACCAGTATTTCATAATGAAGAGGGAAAGTTTTTTGTTTTGTTTTGTTTTGTTGTTTTTTTGTTTTTAATGAGAGGAAAAAAGAAGAAGAAAGAAAAAGTGGGAGAGAGAACAGAATTATTGCTCTATGGCCCAGGCTGGAATGCAATCTTAAAAAGGTATTAAAAACCTCTTTTATGCTGTCAATTGTACTTAACAACAGAGACAGGAAGGAATAAGGGAAGAAAATAACAAACAGTCAACCAATATTTCATTTAGGTCTGTGAGATACTATGCAAATGCTAAAGAGTAATTCACTTCCTATTATTTCGTCACTTTCAGAATGAGTATAATATAAATTAACAATGTGATGTCAAAATCTCCCGCTATTATTGTGCAGGAGTCCAAATCTCTTTGTAAGTCAGAAAAAACTTGTCTTATGTATCTGTGTGCTCCTATATTAGGTACATATATATTTATAATCTTTAACTCCTACTGTTACATTGATCCTTTTACCATTATGTAATATCCTTTGTTTCTTTTAGTCTTTATTACTATTAAAGTCTATTTTATTGGAGACAAGAGTTACAACTCCTGCTTTTTTTTTTGCTCTCCGTTTAATTAGTAAATCTTCCTCCATCCGTTTATTTTAAGTCTTTGGGTATCGTTGTGAGTTGGATCTGGATACTACGTACCAATGGATTTTAACTTTTTATTCAATTAGCCTTTCTGTGACTTTAATTAGGGCATTGTATCCATTTAAGTTTAGGGTTAATATTAATATTTGTGAGTCCAATATTGTAATTTAATGCTAACTAGCTTTTTTGCCTGTTATTTGATGTAAGTTCTTCATTATGGAGATACTCTATATTTTGATGAATATTTGAGATAACTGATACTGGTTGTTCCTTTCTGTTTGTAATACTTCTTTCAGAAGATCTTGTAAAGCAGGCCTGGTGGTGATAAAATCTCTGAGTGCTTGCTTGTTCGCAAAAAATTTTATTTTTCCTTCGTTTATGAAGCTTAGTTCGGCAGGATATGAGATTCTGGGTTGAAAATTCTTTTCTTTGAGGATATTGAATATTGACCCCCACTCTCTTCTAGATTGTAAGGTTTCTGCTGAGAGGTCTGCTGTGAGTCTGATAGGCTTCCTTTTATGGGTAATCTGACCTTTCTAGCTACCCTTAGAATTTTCTCCTTTATTTCAACCCTAGTGAATCTAACAATTATATGTCTTGGAGTTGGTCTACTTGAGGAATATCTATCTTTGTGGTGTTTCCTGGATTACCTGGAGTATTGTCCTGCCTTACTAGGTTAGGAAAGTTTTCCTGAATAATATCCTGAAAAATATTTTCCAACTTGGATTCATTCTCTTCATGTCATTCAGGTACACCGATCAGTCTTAAATTAGGTCTTTTCACATAGTCCCATATTTCCTGGAGACTTTGCTCATTCCTTTTTACTTTTTCTTCTCGAATCTTGTCTTCTTGTTTCATTTCATTAAGTAGGTCTTTGACCTCTGATATCCTTTCTTCTGCTTGATCAATTTGACTGTTAAAACCCGTGCATACTTTGCGAAGTTCTCTTATTGTGTTCTTCAGTTCTAATAATTCACTTATATTAGTTTCTAAAATGTCTATTCTCATTGGGATTTCGTCAAGCCTTTTTTCAAGGTTCTTAATTTCTTTACATTGGGTTAGAACATGTTCTTTTAGCTCACAAAAGTTCCTTATTATCCACCTTGTGAAGCCTAATTCTGTTATTGGAACGCACTCTTTCTCCATCAGGCCTTGTTCCCTTGATGGTGAAGAACTGTGATCCCCTGTAGAAGGAGAAGCATTCTGCTTCTGGATATTCTCAGCTTTTTTATGCTGGTTTCTTCCCGTCATTGTAATTTTATCCACCTGTCGTCTCTGCAATTGCCAACTTTCACTTTAGGTCTCTTGAGTGGACATCTAACTTGTTGATTCCCAACGCCGAAATCTGAGCAACCCACTGCGCCGGCTAAAATAGCAGCATTAAGATTCGTGGTGCTTTTCTGCTCGGGGATCTCCGGTCTGGCTTCCCTCTTGAATCCTTATTTCAATCATGTAAATAGGCGACTGTGCCTTCCTGGAGAGCCAAACGTCGATCAAAAGGGAAGCTAGTCCCGTTTACTCTGCACCAAGAACTGCCGCACCCAAGTGCCGACAAAACCGCCACACCGGCCACGAGAGTCACGCTGGTGACCCGTGGGGCTCCTCCGCTGGGAATCTCCTAGTCCATAAGCAACAAAAATTGGTCTGAAAATGTGACGTCCTCTCGTTCTGTGCGCTTTCTCTGGGAGCTACAATCCTGAGCTGCTAGTAGTCGGCCATCTTGGATCTCTCTCCGGGAAAGTTTTTATAAATTAAGATTTTTTTTTTTTGGCTGGGTGGTGGCTCATGCATATAATCCCAGCACTTTGGGAGACCAGGACAGATGGATAACTTGGGCCCAGGAGTTTAAGAACAGTTTGGCCGACACAGCAAGACCTTGTCTCTACTAAAAATAGAAATCAGCTGGGCATAGTAGCACACACCTGTAATCTCGGTTACTCAGGAAGCTAAGGCCCAAGAATTGCTTGAACCTGGGAGGCGGAGGTTGCAGTAAGCTGAGATCATGCCACTGCACTCCAGCCTGGGTGACACAGTGAGACTGTCTCAAAAAAAAAAAAAAATTTTTTCCTAAGAAACAAATGCCAAATTAATGAAAATTTTAAAAATACAAAATTGTAATCTTATTTAACAAAATTTAGGTTATCAGTAGCTATGCCCTGATAGCTTAAAAATGAATAAATGAATTCATCCAAAATGAATAAATGAATTGTGTTGATCTTTGTGAGACACACAAGTTTTCTTTCAACATTGTATAATAGCATAATGTAACATTCTTCTCATGTTTGACTTAATAATAATATTACAAAAGACATTTTTTTTTTTAAAATAAATACTTAAGGCTTCACCAAGTTTCTCCAGAGCGTCTCTTCCTGATCATTTGTTACTCAAATTATTCTTTTCTGAAGTATTTATCTTCTTTTGTCTTTATTTTGGATTGTTACCTAGTATGACTCTGTCAGATCTTTATTTTTCAATAGCTTTGCCTGTGATAAAAGTAGTTCTTTAACATTATTGTCACTACATTCATGAAATCCTGCAATCTTAGAAAGATTTGCAACTTACATTGTATTTCTGCCTGTTTAGTACTTGGAAAATTAGTGAGAGACTGATGGATGAAGACATTGGATGGGTGGGAATAGATGTTGGTGTTAAATAGAGATGGAGTGGCGACTAACTTTCTAAGTGGTTAACAAACTAGTGGAGATGAGGAGAGAGATCCAAGATGGCCGATCACTAGCAGCTCAGGATTGCGGCTCCCAGTAAAAGCGCGGAGAGCCAGTGGACGTCACACTTACCGATACATTTTTGCTGCCCATGGACCAGGACATTCCCAACAGAGGAGCCCCACGGGTCGCCAGCACGACCCTTTCGGCTGGTATGGCTTTTTTGCCGGCGCCTCGGCTCGGCGGCTCTTGGTGCAGAGTAAACAGGACTGGGTCTCCTTTTGGTTGATGTTTGGAGCTCTGGTAAGGCAGAGCAGTCCATCCAGCTGATTGAAAAAGGAACTGAAGCAGACTGGAGACCCCCGGGCAGAAAAGCACCACGAATTTCAACACTGCTGTTTTGGTCAGCGTTGTGGGTCGCCACAGTGAAAATTACATAGATTCCGGAGCTGGGAATTAACAAGTTGGATGTCCACTCAGAGACCTAATCTGAAAGTTGGTAATTACAAAGATGGCAGATGGATAAAACCGTAAAGATGCCAAGAAGCCACCGTAAAAAAACTGAGAACACTCAAAATCAGAAAGTCTCTCCTACAGAGGATGCTTGTTCCTCATCAGTAACGGAACAAGGCTTGATGGAAAACGAGTGTGAAGAATCATCAGAATTAGGCTTCAGAAGGTAGATAATAAGAAACTTCTGTGAGCTAAAAGAATATGTTCTAAACCAATGCAAAGAAACTAATAACTTTGAAAAATGGTTTGACGAAATGCTAATAAGAATGGACAATTTAGAGAAGAACATAAATGAATTAATGGAGCTAAAAAACACAATACGAGAAATCCATGAAGTATGCACAAGTTTTAACAGTCGAATTGATCAAGTAGAAGAAAGGATATTAGAGGTCGAAGACCAACTTAATGAAATGAAACGAGAAGACAAGATCAGAGAAAAAAGCTTAAAAAGGAATGAACAAGATCTCCAAGAAATATGGGACTATGTGAAAAGACCTAATTTACTCTTAATAGGTATACCTGAAAGTGACGAAGAGAATGAATCCAAGTTGGAAAATATTTTTCAGGATATTGTCCAGGAAAATTTTCCTAAACTAGCAAGGCCTGACAATACTCAACTCCAGGCAATACAGAGAACCCCACAAAGATATTCCTCAAGAAGGCCAACCCCAAGACACATAATTGTTAGATTTACTCGGATTGAAATAAAGGAGAAAATACCAAGGGCAGCCAGAGAGAAAGGCCAGGTTACCCATAAAGGGAAGCCTATCAGACTCACAGCAGATCTCTCAGTAGAAACTCTACAAGCCAGAAGAGAGTGGGGGTTAATATTTAACATCCTTAAAGAAAAAAACTTTCAACCCAGAATCACATATCCAGCCAAACTAAGTTTTACA
>PVKP010018860.1:0-18240 GCA_004027715.1 Plecturocebus donacophilus | reverse complement strand
ATCGAATTGATCAAGTAGAAGAAAGGATATTAGAGGTCGAAGACCAACTTAATGAAATGAAACGAGAAGATAAGATCAGAGAAAAAAGGGTAAAAAGGAATGAGCAAAATCTCCAAGAAATATGGGACTATGTGAAAAGACCTAACTTACGCTTAATAGGTATACCTGAAAGTCACGAAGAGAATGAATCCAAGTTGGAAAATATTTTGGAAAATTTTCCTAAACTAGCAAGGCATGACAATACTCAACTCCAGGCAATACAGAGAACCCCACAAAGATATTCCTCAAGAAGACCAACCCCAAGACACATAATTGTCAGATTTACTCGGATTGAAATAAAGGAGAAAACACTAAACGCAGACAGAGAGAAAGGCCAGGTTACCTATAAAGGGAAGCCTATCAGACTCACAGCAGATCTCTCAGTAGAAACTCTACAAGCCAGAAGAGAGTGGGGGTTAATATTTAACATCCTTAAAGAAAAAAACCTTCAACCCAGAATCACATATCCAGCCACACTAAGTTTTACAAGCCAAGGAAAAATAAAATTTTTTGCGAACAAGCAAGAACTCAGAGACTTCATTACCACCAGGCCTGTTTTGCAACAACTTCTGAAAGAAGCACTATATACAGAAATAAACAACCAGCATCAGTTATCCTAAAAACTTATCAAAAAGTAAAGAATATTACAACAATGAAGAATTTATGTCAACTAACGGGCAAACAGCTAGTTAGACTTAAATGACAGTATTAAATTCACATATATCAATATTAAATTCACATATATCAATAACAGTATTAAATTCACATATATCAATATTAAGCCTAAATTTAAAGGGATTAAATGCCCCAATCAAAATGTACACTTAGACAAACTGAATAAAAAGTTAAAACCCATTGGTACGCTGTATTCAGACCTTCCTTATAGGCAAGGATATACAAAGACTTAACATAAAGGGATGGAGGTAGATCTACCATCCTAATGGAAAGGAAAGAAAAAAAAAACAGATTTGAACTCAGACCTGGAACAAGCAAATTTAATAAATATTTACAGAACCTACCACCCCATATCCACAAAACATATTTTTTTTTCAATATTATATCATACCTATTCTAAAAGTGATCACATAATAGGAAATAAATCACTTTTTAGTAATTGCATAAGCATTTCACAGATTTAAATGAAATCCTGAGCAATAGAGCAAGATTCTCGTTCTCTCTCCCTCCTTCTCTTTCTTTCTTTTTTCTCTTTTGTTCTACTTCTTTCTTCTCTTAAAAAAAAAAAAAAACTTCCCCTCTTTCTCCTTCTTAAAAAAAAAAAAAGAGAATTTTAAGCGATCTCAAGCACTAGGACGATATGGCAAATAAGCCCCTATGCTCCTGGCAAATGGTTTTTATTTATTTTTGTTGTTTGATCTTTACAAACATTAAATTGTCTTTTCTTTCCTTGTACTTTGGAGAGAGGGTCTCACTCTGTAGCCCAGGCTGGAGTGCGGTGGCGCAATCTCAGCACACTGCAGCCTCTGCTTCCTCCACCTCCCAGGTTCCAGTGAGCCTCCCACTTCAGCCTCCCAGGTAGCTAGGACTGCAGGCACATGCCACCACACCCAGCTAAGTTTTGTATTTTTTTTTTATAGAGATGAGTTTCCACCATGTTGTCCAGGCTGGTCTCGGACCCCTGGGTTCAAAATGACCTGCCTGCCTTGGCCTCCCACAGTGCTGGGATTACAGGCATGAGCCACTGTGCCCAGCCCAAATTTTCTTACTAAACAGTAAATTTGATTTTCTTCTTCTTCTTCCTTTTTTTTTTTTTTTTTGAGGCAATGTCTCTCTGTCACCCAGGCTGGAGTGCCATGGCACAATCACAGCTCATTACAGTGAGGACCACACCCCCACCCCCCAGACTCAAGTGATCCTCCCACTTCCGCCTCCCGAGTAGCCAGGACTACAGGTGCATACCACCACACCTGGCTAATTTTTGTATTTTTAGTAGAGATGGGGTTTTACCATGTTGACCAGACTGGTCTTGAACTCCTTACCTCAAGTGATCCACCCACTTTGGCCTCCCAAACTGCAGGATTACAAGTGTAAGCCACCACGCTGGCCTCACCTCCAAATTTATATGTGGAAACTCCAAACTCCAATGTGACTGTATTTGGAGATAGGGACTTTATGGAGGTAATTAAGGTTAAATGAAGTCATAAGGATGTGGCCCAAATCTGATAGTACTGGTGTCCTTATAGGAAGAGAAAGGGATATCAGCGCTCTCTCTTTCCAAGAGCAGTGAGGAAAGGCCATGTGAGGACGCGAGCCAGGAAGAGAGCCCTCAGCAGAACCTGAGCTTTGCAGGCACCTGGCTCACGAACTTTTAGCCTCCAAGAACTGTGAGAAAATACATGTCTTGGGTAAGCCACCAAGTCTGCGGTATTTTCTTATGGCATCCAGGGCCCACTAACACAGGTAAACACCCTAGGGTAAATATATGTTTAATTCTTAAGAAACTGCCAAACTGTTTTGTCCAGTGGCTGAACCATCTCACGGTTCCCACCTGCACTATACAAGAGTTCCAGTTGCTCCACAACCTTGCCAACATATGACATGGTCAGTGTATTTTCCAAGAAGTTTTTGTGTTTTTAATGTGGATGTGTGTGTGTGTGTGTGTGCGCACGCGCGTGCTATGTTTCATAGGTAGTAATGTCTAAGGAAGCAGTTTAAAGGTGAAAGTATTTAAAATGTGATCTACTGAGGGCCATCCATCTTTGGGTTGCCCATATCTCATTTCTCTGTTCTGATCTTTCTTCTATTCCTAGGGCTGTGTACCCTGAGCTGAGCCAGCTAGCAGATCTGGCAAATTCCTCACCCGAGGTAAATCCACTTCTGGGAGTTGAGGAAGAGGCTGGGTGTGGACGGGGCTGGATTCATGGGCCTTGTGCTTCATCTAAAGTTCTGTTGTCACTGTCTTGAAATTCTCAATCATTTTGAACAAGGAGCCCACATTATTATTTTGCACTTAGTCCCACAGATTATATAACTCATCCTGGATGTGTTGGGGAGAGGTGGTCATAGGCAAGCCAAGCCTTCTTTTTAAAGAAGATTTTTAAATTAAGAGAGGGTCTAATTACTAAGACAGCCTGTTTACTAGGCTGGAGCGCATTGGCACAATCTTGGCTCACTGCAACCTCCATCTCCTGGGATCAAGCCACCCTCCCTGCTCAGCCTCCTGAGTAGCTGGGACTATAGGCATGCCTCACCATGCTCATCTAATTTTTGCATTTTTGGGGTAGAGATAGAGTTTTACCAAGTTGCCAGGCTGGCCTCAAGATCCTGGGTTCAAGTGATCCACCCGCCAAGGCCTCTCAAAGTGTTAGGATTACAGGCATGAGCCACTATGCCCAGCTGCAAGCCAAGGTTTCTTACATGCTCATTTCGTAAAGACTCCCTTATCTAATCCCATGGACCATCCCTCTAAACTGGTCCATGCACAATCCTAGGGTTTCTCACGTGGCCCCTGGGTGCTCCTGCTGCCTGTCTCTTGGGCTGACTTGGGTTAAGCATGATTCATTTGGAGCCTTCACAAAAGGTTTGTTGGCCCTGGATCCCAATATCCAAATGAGGATTAGCCTCAAATAGGGCATCTTAATTGGAAGGTAAATGAAACCTTCTTCTTCCACCCTGACAGCCCCAAAGTGTACTTTGGCATTTATATGGGAGAGGTAAATAGGCACAATCATGTCTTCTTAATTGTCACTCTGCCAGGCCCTGTTGGCAAGAAGTTTGTTCAAAGAAAGTTGAACCGGAGTTTTGTGGCTTTCTTGCAGGTCACTGAATGCCCAGGCCCAGGGAGGAGGAATGGCACTCACCAGAGGTAGGGGCAGAAAGGGGCTTGGAGTGGGAAGATCACAGGCTCTGGAGGCAGCGGGGCCTGTGCTTGCATCCTGAGTTGGCTGCTTACTAGGTTTGTGACTCCGGGTAACTGACCCTTAACGACTCTGGACTCAGTGATTTGAATTCTAAAGTGGGATTAATAATACTTCCTTGTAGGACTGTGTGATTATGCAGAGTAACCAAGAAGGTCTGTGTAAAGTGTCCGAGGCCGGTATGCACCTGCCCTCCACAAGTGAAATCTGAGTTAATGTCACCTTTGACTGCTGTGTGCATACACAAAGAATCATTGTAAATGTACTTCTCTGCAAAGCCACTTCACAGTCCTGCATGACCCTCCTTCTAGTTTCCTAGGAGCTGGGTCTGGATTATCAGTCCCCTACTAGAGTTAGGAAGAGGAATGCTAAGTGATCAGAAAATAATATAGGGTCAACCACAGAGCACAGGAGTTCCAAACTCCAGTTCCATGGAACACGAAGCCTCACTCAGGAAGTATTCACATCAGAGATCACTCACCGCTGCGAAAACCTTTACCCATGTGTCCCAGATTAAAAGCGAAACAACAGCCTACAAAGTGGGTAACATCTGTCATGGTATGTGAAGATAGCCTGATGGGGTCTTTAAGATAGATAAGATTAACATAGTGATAAAGACAGTGGGTGTCTTACACCTGTAATCTCAACACTTTGGGAGGCTGAGCAGGCAGATCGCTTGAACCCAGGAGTTTGAGATCAGCCTGGGCAACAAGGTGAGAACCTCGCCACCCCCTATACCCCCAGGATCTCTATAAAAAATCACACACAAAACTTAGCTGGGCATGGTGGCACACACCTGTAGTCCCTGCTACTTGGGAGGCTAAGCTGAGAGGATCACTAGAGCCTAGGTTGAAGCTGTGGTAAGCCGTAATTGTACCACTGCACTCCAGCCTGGGCAACAGAGTGAGACCTTGTGTAAAACAAATAAAAAGAACATAAAAAGGAAAATATAAGAGGTTGGGACAGGTACGGGTGGCTCACGCCTGTAATCCCAGCACTTTGGGAGGCCAAGGCAGGTGGATCACGAGGTCAGGAGATCCAGACCATCCTGGCCAACATGGTGAAACCCTGTCTCTACTAAAAATACAAAAATTAGCTGGGTATGGTGGCGCGTGCTCGTAGTCTGGGGTACTCGGGAGGCTGAGGCAGGAGAATCGCTTGAACCCGGGAGGCGGAGGTTGCAGTGAGCCAAGATCGTGCCACTGCACTCCAGCCTGATGACAGAGCAAGACTCCATCTAAAAAAAAAAAAAGGTGGTTGGAAGGCAGAGGACTTGGGTTCAAATCCCAGCTCTGCTATTTCCTGGCTGATAAAACTACCTCGGGTAAATTACTCAATCTCTCTGTGTCTCAGTGTTTCCATGTGTTAAATGAAGATCAAATAATACACCTACTTCTTAGGGTTGTAAACAACATAATGGGTGTGAACTGTGCTTGGCACAGAGTAGCCCCTAGCATCTATTAGCTAGTTATTTTAATGACTTACCTGTTTGGATAACCCCCGGGGTCCACAGTCCTAAGAGACTCTCTATTCCTCAATACTGGGTGGAGTTGGCATTCTAGGTTAAAGGGTGATCTCCAAGTGGGGAGACTGTGAGTCCCAGGAACTGAATGTGGCCCTGAGATACGGGGAGGGAGGCCACAGCCTGTTGCATAGAGACAGGGCTTGCTTTGCAAGTGAAGATAGGGGCTGTTGTTTGCAGGTAACTAGGAGGTGGTGGTGGGGTGATTTGTAAGTTATAGACTAAACAAAAGGGAATTCTTCTGATGGAATGAATGAGGCACAGTGCCTGGAACTGGCCAGGTTAACCGGAAGGGCAGCCCTCCAGGCCCTGCCCACCACACAGGGGGCTCCCGATGCACAGGGGGCGTCTCCTTGCGGCCATAGAAACAGAACCGGCTCTTTTCAACAGAGCTCCGAGGACGGTTATTTAACGCTGGCCCCTGAGGATCCACCGCACAGAACTTCCTCCTTCCGGAACGTCCAAGGGCACTGGATCCTCTGTGTCCCTCTGAGATGGGGTGCCACACCAGCAAGACCACCACGGTGGCAGCTGAGTCCCAGAAGCCTGCCGAAGAGCGTGAGGGAGGAGAGCCAGGTCTGGAAACCAGCACCCAAGCAGCAGACTGCAAGGATGCCCCACTGAAGGATGCAACCCCTGAGCCAAAGAGCTGAGATGCCTCTCTCCAGAGTCGGACCCTCGCCTTCCTGGAACTGCCTTTGGCCCGTGAACCTGAGACAACCCCCACCCTGAGAAGCTCCGATCACTGGGAGGACAGAGAAAGCCTCCAGCTTTGGGATTCAGGCTTCAGACGTTTTTAGCAGCCTTTGCTCATCATTAAAGGGGTGGGGAGGATGAGTCTACAAGGAATCCTATTTCCCCAGCTCTCGCACAGAGAGGACAAAAGAAGTCTTCACACATTGTGGAAATTTCCTGCAACTTCTGGATGCAGACAAGCCTCAGAGCAGACTGTTCTGGCTCCGGTGAATATCTGCTGCCAGGCTGTGAAGTGATCCCTGCCTGCCTGGCTTTCCTGAAGTCAGAAGCCACTTTGGTTGTAATGTGTGGGGTGTGTGGATGTCAGTTTGCTGTTTCTTTCTCCTTTTTGCAACAGCTAGCGGAGTAGCCAACACCCCTGACGGCAACGTGTTGCACTTGGCTCACTCCACACCGTTTCTATGAATAATTTCATATCTAACTTGAAATGTTGTTGAACTATGGAAAATATCAGGATCTGACTGGGATCCCGTAAATGGAAGGTAACAAGGTCTCCAGTAAGTGGGACATAGAGCCCTGGTGGGAAGGAAAGCAGAGAGATTTGTGTTCCTGGCTCCTTAATCTCCTGGAAGAAGGTCCCTCTGCTAACATGCATTTATCTCTTCATAGCCAAAGTGTCCATTTCAGCCCTCTAGCATCTGAGCTATCTGCATCCAGCTTTCAGAAATATTTCGCTGTTTACTAACATGTCTGTCAGCCTTTCTTTTCTCCCCCGCATGTGTTTTGTTTTCAATTCCACTCAAAAACGTTTTCATCTGAAATCAAATAGACATGTTTGCAAATAAATGATGACACAACACAGTTGAAAGACAGAATTGGGGATCTGAGATTAGAGGATCAGCAGAGAAGGGTGGGTGTAATTCTGTGGAACAGGAGTGAGAAGAGAGGCGAGGGAGCTGTTGCTTTGCGCCAGGCGGCATGCTGAGAACTTTCCATAGACGGTTTAACGCTACCCAGCCACCCCCATTTTACAGATGAGGAAATGGAGGAAATAAAGTCACTTGCCTGAGTATGGGGAGCCAGGAAGGAGCAGAACCCACACTTGAGGCCCAGGGGTGTGGCTTGGGAAATGGATATAGAGTGCCGCTTAAAGTGGAGAGTCTTTCTCATGATTAAACTGAAATACGAGTCCCTTGATAGCCTGTGCCTAATGAAGACCATTTCTCTTTATTCAATGGGACATACTTGCCTACTGAGAAGTAGGTAACTGGTCAGTGTGGAGTTGCCCCACTGCAGGTAGAGTGATGCAATGAGGGTCTTTTTATTTTTACTCTGATGGTGGGAGAGGAGGAGGGAGGAAGAGATGGAGAGGGAGGTGGGAGAGAAGGAGCGAGAGGTGGAAGGAGGGAGGAAGAGAGAGGAAGGAGAGAAAGAGAGGGAGGGAGAGAAAGAGAGGGAAGAGGTAGGGAGATGAAAGAATGGGGAGAGGGAGAAAGGGAGAGG
This sequence comes from Plecturocebus donacophilus, assembly GCA_004027715.1. Classification (NCBI taxonomy): domain Eukaryota; kingdom Metazoa; phylum Chordata; class Mammalia; order Primates; family Pitheciidae; genus Plecturocebus; species Plecturocebus donacophilus. Next base: position 10,605 of record PVKP010018860.1, on the reverse strand, counting down.
GAGGGAGAGGAGAGGGGTGGGGGAAAAGGGGTAGGGAAGAGGGAGGAAGAGAAATAAGGGGAGAGGGTGGGTGAGAAAGAAAGGAAGTAATCGAGGGAGTTGGAGGAATGAGGGATGAGGGAGGGAGAGAGGGAGGAAGAATCAGTAATCTACTGCAAAGACCCTTCTTTTTGGCCATAAAACCTGAGAAACTGAACGAGATTCTTTTGAGTAACAAAGCAACTGTGGTGAGGAAGAAATACAGAAGGATGGAGGCACAAGAAGCAAAGCAGTTCAGCCTGAAATTGACTACAGAGCTTCCCTTTGCTTCAGCAGAGCCTGGAGGAGCAGGAGGGATGGGGGCCCTGTCAGCTGGCCCAAAGCCCTGCCCTGTCCCAGGGGTGCTAAGCTTGCTGCAGGCCAGGAAACAGGTCTGGGCTCGCAGCTGGGGAATCAGGAAGTTTGGGGCCTCTTTGCACAGCTTACTGGGGATAGGCCAAGCTCTGGGAACTGCTTTCAATTTTTTTTTTTTTTTTTTTTTTTTGAGACAACTCTGTTTGTCTCCCTCCTACCTCCCAGTGGAAATTCACCTTGCAAAACAGGACTGTGCACGGTGAGAGCTGCTTCCAATGACCACACTCAGGGCTCTATGGAATGAGTTCGTAGCTGGTGGTGAGGCTTTGAGGTGGGGCTGCCCTTATTTCACTAGCTCCTGAGGGGCAGAACTCACTCAGCTTTTTACCAAATCAAAGGAAGGAAGCTTTAGGTTCTTAGAAGTTAAGAAACGGGGTGGTTTGTTTTGCTTCCTTTTGGAATGGAGTAAAATGCTCATTTAATTAAATTCAAGTTCTCTGTGGGCTTTTAAAAACAGAATTCTTCATTCACCTCCCGCTGTGGCAGGCATGCTGCAATTTACTAGCAAGTTAATCTGTAACAGAAAAAAGCACCCAGTTTCCTTTTAAGGACATTCCAGTTATCCACTGGAGACTTGGGATCACTCATCTGTCTCCCTTTGAGGTTCAAGAATTTCTTAAGTGCCTGGTAAAAGTGGTCAGGATTATGTCTACTCAAATAAAACTTTAACCTCTGGAAAAACAGGCCTGCAAAGGCCAACTTTCCAATCTGCTGGAAGAGGAGGGATTTATTTATTAACTTATCTATCCATCCATCTTTCCATCCATCCCTTCTTCCTTCCTTTCATCCAGCCAACTATCCATCCATCCTTCCATCCATTATCCATCCATCCATCCATCTGTTCATCAGTCCTTCCATCTTTCCTTCCATCTATCCATCTATCTTTCCATCCATTATTCATCACCCTTCCATCCACCTACCCATCTATTCACCCATCTGTTCATCAGTCCTTCCATCTTTCCTTCCATCTATCCATCTATCTTTCCATCCATTATTCATCACCCTTCCATCCATCTACCCATCTATTCACCCATCTGTTTATCAGTCCTTCCATCTTTCCATTCATCCATCCATCCATCCATCCATTTATTCACACATTCAGCTCTTACCCTGGAGTTTTAGTTACATGAGGTAATAACATTTTTTCCTTTTAGTCGATTGATTCATTCAAAAAAATTTGCTGGGTTTCTACTCTATCACTCATCATTCATTCATTCATTCCTGTGTTCATTTATTAATTCAGTGTTTACTGGGCAACTATTCTATGCCAAACTCCTTAATGTTCATAAAATGTTCGAAAAGTGCCATCTTTGTGACAGCCTGGAACACGGTGGTCCAGGGAGATCCTTCCAGTCTAGGTGAGGCCCAAGAGCATTCAAGAGTAAGTTGGAATTAGCCAGACAAAGAGGATGGGTATTTCAGAAAGGAACGCGTGACCGAGAGTTGGATACAAGAACTGCATGGGACCCAATGGACAGTGTTGTAGGAGCCTAAGGTGCACATGGCACAGTGACAGGGAGGTAAAGCTTCACAAGTAAAAAGGATCAAATCATGAAGAGCCTTGTATTTTATTCTGAGAGCTTGAGAGTCTATCCTGATGTGTGTAGTGGGGTGTCTTTCTGCAGAATGATGCTAGGACATCAGTAGCTTTTGACTGCTTAGTATCCTGTCTTTTAGTAGCAAATCTTATCTTTTCCTCTTGGGGAACCCTTTCCTTACTCACTCTCAGTTTACATGATTGGGTAGGGCTGATCCCATTCTCAGACTTCAGGCTGAGCACTGCATAGCCCCTGTCAAAGTAATGGGTTCAAGGATGGTGTATGAACCCAAACTAGTCCAATGAGACTCTTCTTTGACCTTTTTTTTTTTTTTTTTTTGAGATGGAGTCCCACTCTGTCACCCAGACTGGAGTACAGTGGTGCCATCTCGGCTCACTACAACCTCTGCCTCCCAGGTTCAAGCTGTTCTCCCGCCTCAGCCTCCCAAGTAGCTGAATTACAGGTGCCCACCACCATGCCCAGCTAATTTTTGTATTTTTAATAAATATAGGGTTTCTCCATGTTGACCAGGCTGGTCACAAACCCCTGACCTCAGGTAATCTGCTGCCTTGGCCTCCCAAAGTGCTGGGATTACAGGTGTGAGCCACTGTGCCCAGCCTTCTTTGAACTTTCAATTGAAGCAATTAGGAAAGGAACATTCACCTTATTCTGGCAATAATAAAATTGTAAGATTTAGCCCTGGAAACTCTTAACCACTGGGGAGGGCCTGCTTGAGAATGAAGCCACAGAGCAGAGCGGAGCGGAGTGGAGAGAAGGAGAGACATCGTCCTGATGAACTTGTTTGGCAACTGGATCCAGCCATGCCAGAAGCTGATTCTTCCCCTAGATGCTTCACATGAGCCAATAAACTCGCTCTTTTTTTGTTTGTTTACAGTGGTTTGAATTTGGTTTCTATCATTTTCAGAGGGTTCTGAGTAAATCAGATCAACTTAGATTTGCGTATTAGGTAGAGCGCCCTGGTAACTGTTTAGAGGATGGAGTTGGCAGGGATAAAGCTAGAAGCATGAATACCAGTTAGGAGGTAACCTAGGAAAAAAGGATACAAAAAGGGGCAGGATTAAAGGGAAGATGAGAGATTGAGTTTTAGAGGCGTTGAGTTTGAGGTGCCCATGGGACAAAATATAAATAATGACTGCAAATTACCTTGTCTAAGCATTGTTCCAAATGCAATACATATAGAGCTCATTTAATCCTCACCATCACACTAACCTCATTTTATAGATGAAAACACAGGCAGTTTTAATCCATTCACTGATCCCCAACTTGCTCCTTGGCTATAAGTTCCTACATTTCTTTGTTGTGTTCTGAATTAAGCCCAGTCTGTCTCCCCTGCAACAAAACCCCATTGTAGTACAAAGGATACAGGGGGTATGATGGTTAATTTTATGTGTCAAGTCTGGGTGCAGTGGCTCACTCCTGTAATCCCAGCACTTTAGGACGCTGAGGTGGGCGGATCACTTGAGATCTGGAGTTTGAGACCAGCCTGGCCTAGATGGCAAAACCTCATTTCTACTAAAAATAAAAAATTGGCCAGGAGTGGTGGCATGTGCCTGTAATTCCAGCTACTACTTGAGAGGCTGAGGTTGAACCGGGAGGCAGAGGTTGCAGTGAGCCTAGATGCCTAGATTGCACCACTACCCTCCAGTCTGAGTGAGAGTTAGACTCTGTCACAAAAAAAACAAAAAATGTCAATTTAACTTGGCTAAGGGAGGCCCAGATAGCTGGTAAAACATTTCTGGATGTGTCTGGGAGGGTGTTTCTGGAAGAAATTAGCATTTTAATCAGTAGACTGAGTCAAGAAGACCCACCCTTATCAATCTAATCCTTTGAAGTTCTGAATAGAACAAGGTAGAGAATTCTCTCTTTTCTTGAGCTGGGACATCTATCTTCTCTTGCACTCAGACATTGGAGCTCCTGGTTCTTGGGCTTTCAGACTCCCGGACTTAGACCAGTGGTCTCCCTGGTTCTCATGCCTTCAGCCTCAGACTGAATTACAGCACTGGCTTTCCTGGGTCTCCAGTGTACCAATGGCATAGCATGGGACTTCTTGGCCTCCATAATCATGTGAACCAATTCCCATAATAAATCTTCCCTTACATATCTGTATATATTCTGTTGGTTCTGTTTCTCTGGAGGACATTGACTAATACAGGGTGTTAACCAGGTCTTTCAGCTCTCAAGGGCACAGCTGGGACATGAGCTAAGCAGTTTGCCTTTAGAGGCTGAGACTTGAGGAATTCATTCGGGAGTTGTGGGAACACTTTTGGACCTCCAGAGTTGCTGTAAAGGTTATTTTAAGGTGAAAATATTTGACCTGCAAAAGATGCAGAAATAACTCTTATCTGAACTTCCCTTATCTGACTAAAGCAGAGCCTCCCAAAATTACAGCCCCATTAACCCCACTCTGGCAGAGTTTCCTGCAGATTTAGCTGCCAAGAAGACAGATTGCCCATTTATTAGCAATAAAAAACCCACTAGGATCTTCCACACTCCCTCATCAAAGCCCTAAAAATCTCTCTCTTTTGTTAAATTGATAATATAAGCCTTTCCTTTGGGCTATTCTCTGAAACTCCCATATATAAGTGGGAAAAAAATTTTTGTTAATCTGTCCTTTCTCAGTTAAATTTGTAGGCCCCAAACTGCTGGACCAAAGTTGGAAGAGGAAGAATTTTCCTCCGAACCGGGTTATCAGAACACAGTGGTAGTTAAAGCCCTTGTTGACCTAAGGCAAGAAGCTGAGGCACAAAATATAATTTTAAAGAGTCTGATGGAGCCAACGTGAGGACAGCTACCTGGGAAACACTTTCAAGTTGCCTTGGGCAGTGTTCTTTTCAGCCTCTGTTACAGTCAGGTTTTGAAAGGCAAAAGGGAACAAAGGGTGAGAAGATACAAAGTTGTTTGACAGGAATTCTCATTGGCTTATAGAAATAACATTGTTAGCTTTAAATGTTGAACTACAGAGTATGAGTTATGGTGTCCAGCCTATGACATTATAAGGTTAATTTTATGGCTGCTTGGCATCAATCTAGAGCCCATATAGCAAGTGGTTTCAAGAGGCGATTACTTGATTCAAGGCAGGAGTGAGGTGTGACTGCTGCCACGCTTCAGTGCATCTCTGGGTCTGATAATTAGAGGTGCTGGCGTTTCTCAGATGAAAAGTTTCTTTTCTTTCTTACCCTGCAGTAGATAAGGTGCCCGAATCCTCTCCCCACAAACACATACCCTAAGGGGAGGCACTGCCTAGAGCAGAAGAGCACCTATCAAGGAAAAAGTTCTGGAAAAACCAACATGTAAAGGGCAGGTGGAGTAGATAAGCTGGAAATGAGCCAGAGATGGACTGGGGATTGGACTGATGGGAGACAGTGACCAATGGCTTCTGCTCACAGAACATTCACCAAGTATTGCGCTCAAAGATACTTTACAGATGTCATCTAATTTGCTCTTCACAAAAGCTCTACAAGGAAGGTAAAATTCACACCTTATGGGTAAGACAGCACATTTATGAGGTTGTGTGAATTGCCCGAGTTAACATAGCTAGTTTGTGGCAGAACAAGAATTTGAGCTCTAAAGGCCAGGGTCTTAACCACAGCAGTGCATTAAATAGTCTCCTCCCAAAGTTCATGTCCACCTGGGACCTTTGAATGTGACCTAATTTGGAAATTGGGTTTGAACATGTAACCAAGTTAGTATGTGGTCATGCTGGATTAGAGTGAGCCCTAAATCCAATGGCTGGTGTCTTTTTTTGTTTTGTTTTGTTTTTGCAGACAGGGTCTTACTTTGTCAGCCAGGCTGGAGTGCAGTGGGGCCGGTTGGGATTAGGGGTGATCCACATATGGCTATGATCATGGCTGATTGGAGCCCCAACTTCCTAGGCACAGGTGATCCTCCCACCTCAGCCTTCCAAGTAGCTAAAACTACAGGCATGTGCCACCATGCCCGGCTAATTTTTATTTTTACTTTTGTAGAGATAGGGTCTCACTATGTTGCCCATACTGGTCTCAAATTTCTGGGGTCAAATGATCCTCCTGCCTCAGCCTCCTAAAATGCTGGGATTATGAGTGTGAGCCACCATATCTGGCTGACTGGTGTCTTCATAAGAGAAATGAGCAGATTTAAACACAGAAGCATAGAAGAAGAAGACCGTGAGAAGATGGAGGCAGAGATGGGAGTTATGCTGCCATAAGCCAAAAAACAGCTGTGACAAAGACTCCTTTGAACTAATTTTGATCACACTCCTCTAAACCCTCAAGGCCCTGACTTTGGTCTCTGCATCTGGCATGTGTAGTCTAGTTTAGCTGGATCTGTTTAGTTAAAATCCTCCATTCTTGATAGCTCATCCAATTCCTCATCCCCCACTCTCAATATCTTACCCTGGCCTGGCTTCAGTCTTGCTAGACTGACACTGAGTCAGTCTAGCAAGAATACCCCTTTATAGGCTGGGTGCCGGTGGCTTATGCCTGTAATCCCAGCACTTTGGGAGGCCAAGGCAGGAGGATCACAAGGTCAGGAGATCAAGACCATCCTGGCCAACATGGTGAAACCCTGTCTCTACTAAAACTATTTTAAAAAAATAAGCTGGGTGTGGTGGCACATGCCTGTAATCCCAGCTACTCGGGAGGCTGAGGCAGGAGAATTGCCTGAACCAGGTAGTCAGAGATCGCAGTGAGGCAAGATGGTGGCACTGCACTCCAGCCTGGCAACAGAGCAAAACTCTGTCTCCAAAAAGAAAAAAAAAATACCCCTTTGTCTCTGATGTTTCCTCTCAGTGATTTTTCCATTCACCAATCCCCAACTTGCTCCTTGGCTGTAAATTCCCAGTATTCTGAGTTGAGTCCAATCTCTGTCCCTTATAACCAAACGCCATTGTAATAGTCCCCTTAAATAAAATCTGCCTAACCATCTTTAGCAAGTGTCATGAAAATTCTTTCTTTAACACATGGGCCAAAAGAAGCTGGAAGAGGCAAGAAAGAATTTTTTCCTAGAGTCTTCAAGGAAGCGTGGCCCTGCTGTAACTCAATTTCAGACTTCTAGCTTCTAGGGTTGAGAGAGAATAAATTCCTGTTGTCATTCATTTTGTAATACTTTGTTACATCATCCCTAGGAAGCTAAAACAGTCACCATACCATCACTCTTCCGTAGAGGAGAATAATCTGAAGAGTGATGTCAACAAGTCCAGAAGGAGAGATAGGAAACTGCCTTTGCAAACTTTGTGGCAGAGAAATCTAACATAGCTGATTCTAGCTTGCTTCTAACTTCACAAGTTAACTGTCTTTGCTCATCCCTGGGCATAGGCCACACTAACTATGGGAGTAGTTTAGTTTATAGTTTAACTTTAAAATGAAGATGATAAGAATCTCTTCCTGAAACTAACCCCCTTCTTGCTTGGGAACCAAAACTGGCTCTGTAAAACTAACAAATTTGCCACAAGATTAGAATTATAGTTTGGGAGTCATATAGCCAGAGGTCATAAGATTTGTAACCTCCCAATTGCTCCTATAGATAACATCATTATCACAAAACCTAAGACTGGTGTTTGAGATATTTTTCTGACCCTGCATTCTGATGGACCAGCTGGCACCACTACGAAACTGACTCAAGTGGTCCTGTGACTCCCTCCCAGGAACTGACTTAGTGCAAGAAGACAGTTTTGACCCCTCGTGATTTCATTCTCAACCCAACCAGTCAACATTCCCCATTCCCTAGCTCCCTGTCTAGCAAACTATCCTTGAAAAACCCTAGCCTCTGAATTTTTAGAGAGGCAGATTTGAAAACTATCTCCTGTCCTCTTGCTTGGCTGGCTCTGTGATTATTTTCTTTCTTTGCTGCAACAACTGTTGTGCTCAGTGCATTGGCTTTTCTGGGAAGAGGGCAAGAAGAACTCATTGGACAACTACAGATAGATTTTCAGGGTTAGGGGATGGTAGAGCCTACCCACTGAGATGTGTTTCGGAATCATGTTTGGGTCTTTTTAAAGGTATGCGAGCTCCTCCCTTGATTTAGAGGAGAAATTTCCCCATTCCCTCCACACCATGGCTTTCATGAGACACTGATTATAAGACTGTGTCACATTCATTTACCCAACTCACCTTGAGCACATTGTTCTTGATGAAGAGATACAGGCCAGGATGTACTTTACCTGGTAAAGTGTGTGAGGGTTGGGCTGGAGGGAGAATGGAGTATAATTAGGGCAGGCTCTTCCCATAAAATGATAACTCCACTGTGTCATCTCCGGGCCCTGTGGCCAGTTGTTTCTGGCATGGAGAGATTGCCTGCCTTGTCTCTCCCCTGGCACCCTTTGATAGTGTATGAGAAGCAAAAAAGGTAATTTTCTCTCTACCTATCTTAGATTCATTAGTTGTGGCCCTAAAATTTAGATCTGTTGTGGTCTTTTTGCTCTTTGGCTCAGCTAAGTCTGAGTTCTTATCTCACATCCAGGAAGAATTAGGTGCGTGGATACTGGAAAGTGAGTGGAGTACAATTTACTAAGGAAAAGGAACGCTCTCAGTGCAGAGGAGATGCAGGGGGGTGGTTCCCCTATCTGCAGGTGGGAAAAGTTCCTTAATACGGCTGAGCCTGGGGCTTTTATGGGCTCACAATAGAGAGTTGTGCTGATTGATTTGTGGGTATGTAAAAAAGTTTAAAGCAAAGATATCACTCAAAGGTGGGCACAACAGTGTAGAAAACCAATTAGGAGGATGGGCACAATGGCTCACTCCTGTAATCCCAGAACTTTGGGAGGCCAAGGCGGGCAGATCATGAGCTCAGGAGATCGAGACTATCCTGGCTAACATGGTGAAACCCCTGTCTCTACTAAAAATAAAAAAAAAATAGCCAGGCGTGGTGGCACATGCCTGTAATCCCAGCTACTCGTGAGGGTGAGGTAGGAGAATTGCTTGAACCCAGGAGGTAGAGGTTGTGGTGAGCTGAGATTGTGCCACTGCACTCCAGCCTGGGCAACAAGAGCGAAACTCCATCTCAAAAAAAAAAAAGAAAAGAAAAGAAAACCAATTAGGAAAATGTAGGTATTTGTAAAATAGGTGAAGGGTCTTCAATCAGTGGTTCTCAATCAGTGGAAAGCGTGCCAAACAGGAAGGCAGGTTCTCAGTCTTGTCTGAGGATTTAACTTGTAGCTTGGCTTTCAGGCTTTAAATTGTCTTTGGCTTGGAGGGAGGGTTTCACAGGGTACCTGCCCCTATCTGCCTCCACATTTGGTTGACTCCTGTTGCTATCAAATTGACAATAGACATATTAACAAGAGAGAGCAAGGAGAAATTTATTGATATGTACATTGCACATATACATGGGGGTACTCAGTGATGAGTAACTTCAAGGAGTGGTTAGAACTTGAACTTATATAGCATCTTTTTTTTTCTTTAGACAGTCTTGCTCTGTCATCCAGGCTGGAGTGCAGTGGCAACATCTTGGCTCACTGCAACCTCTGCCTCCTGTGTTCAAGCGATTCTCCTGTCTCAGCTGAGTAGCTGGGATTATAGGTGTACATCAGCATGCCCAGCTACTTTTTTTCACATTTTTAGTAGAGACAGGGTTTCACCAGGTTGGCCAGGCTGGTTTGAAGATCTCACCTTAGGTGATCTGCCTGCCTCAGACTCCCAAAGTGCTGGTATTACAGGCATGAGCCACTGTGCCCGGCTTATATAGCATCTTAACAACATAATAATACATTTTAGGGCAGGTGTGGTGGCTCATACCTGTAATCCCAGCACTTTGGGAGGCTGAGGTGGGTGGATTATTTGAGCCCAGGAGTTTGAGACCAGCTTGGACAAGATGGTGAAGCCCCGTCCATACTAAAAATACAAAAATTAGCTGGGCATGGTGGTGCATGTCTATAGTCCCAGCTACTTGAGGGGCTGAGGCAGGAGGGGCACCTAGCCTTGGGAGGTCAAGACTGCCATAAGCCACGATCAGGCTACTATACTTCAGCCTGAGTGACAGAATGAGACCCTGTCTAAAAATAAAAAGAAAATAAACAACAAAAAAATCCCATTTTTAACAGCATGATGAGGGTGTTTCCCCATGTTTTCTGCAGATGCCATTAGAGAGTGGCGAAGGAGTAGGAACACGGAGACTTTCCAGAAAAATTCATACTCACTGAGTTTTGATTCTCCATTACCGCATAAACACATTTTTTTCTCATTAAAAGTAATACATGTTTATTATAGAGAATTTAGAAAAATGGATACGCAAAAGAGGAGAAAATAAAATCACCCCAAATCCTACCATTTAGTAATACTTATGAAAAATGTTCTAGTAAACATTGTTCCAGATTGTAGCATGTAGTTTTTGTTGTTAATGCCCTGGACTAATATCCATCTGTAGCAGATACTGAACTTGAAAACAGAGGAATGTCAAAAGCAACTGTAATCCTTTGAAATTCCACAGCCTTAGAACGATCATCTACCAACCCAAATTAATTAAAAAGGAATTTCGATCGTTTCTGCGTCTCTTAAAAAACATTAAAGAGGATCCATTTTGAAACCCACAGCAAACGTATCAAAATTCCTTTTCCTTCCCCTCTCCAATTCTCTTACCCCAGAGCTGCCGTTGCTTCTTATCAAATCCCCTCAAACTTGTCCTCAACTTCCAGCCTCTGTGGCTCTTCTGTTTCTTGCCTCCCCCGTCCCCCTTTTGTTCT
>PVKP010018859.1:0-43551 GCA_004027715.1 Plecturocebus donacophilus | reverse complement strand
GCCTCATGTATGTCTTCTTTATAAAGTGTATGTTCATATCCTTTGCCCACTTTTGAATGGGCTTGTTTCTTTCTTGTAAATCTGTTTTAGTTCTTTGTAGATTCTGGATATCCCTTTGTCATATGGGTAGACTGCAAACATTTTTTCCCATTCTGTTGGTTGCCGATTCACTCTAATGACTGTTTCTTTTGCTGTGCAGAAGCTGTGGAGTTTGATTAGGTCCCATTTGTCTATTTTGGCTTTTGTTGCCAATGCTTTTGGGGTTTTGGTCATGAAGTCCTTGCCTATGCCTATGTCCTGAATGGTTTTCCCTAGATTTTCTTCTAGGGTTTTTATGGTGTTAGGTCTTATATTTAAGTCTTTAATCCATCTGGAGTTAATTTTAGTGTAAGGTGTCAGGAAGGGGTCCAGTTTCTGCCTTCTGCACATGGCTAGCCAGTTTATCCAACACCATTTATTAAACAGGGAATCCTTTCCCCATTGCTTGTTTTTGTCAGGTTTGTCAAAGATCAGATGATTGTAGATATCTTGTGTTGCCTCCGAGCCCTCTGTTCTGTTCCATTGGTCTATATCTCTGTTTTGGTACCAGTACCATGCTGTTTTGATTACTGTAGCCTTGTAGTATAGTTTGAAGTCTGGTAGTGTGATGCCTCCCGCTTTGTTCTTTTTGCTTAGAATTGACTTGGCTATGCGGGCTCTCTTTTGGTTTCATATGAAGTTTAAGGTGGTTTTTTTCCAGTTCTGTGAAGAAGGTCATTGGTAGCTTGATGGGGATAGCATTGAATCTGTAAATTACTTTGGGCAATATGGCCATTTTCACGATCCTAATTCTTCCTAACCATGAGCGTGGAATGTTTCTCCATCTGTTTGTGTCCTCTCTTATTTCATTGAGCAGTGGTTTGTAGTTCTCCTTGAAGAGGTCCTTTAAGTTTCTCTTAGTTGTATTCCTAAGTATTTTATTCTCTTTGTAGCAATTGTGAATGGCAGTTCGTTCTTGATTTGGCTCTCTTTAAGTCTGTCATTGGTGTATAGGAATGCTTGTGATTTTTGCACATTGATTTTGTATCCTGAGACTTTGCTGAAGTTGCTTATCAGTTTTAGGAGATTTTGGGCTGAGACAATGGAGTCTTCTAGATATACAGTCATGTCGTCTGCAAATAGAGACAATTTGACTTCCTCCTTTCCTTTTGAATAACGTTTATTTCTTTTTCTTGCATGATTGCTCTGGCTAGAACTTCCTGTACTATATTGAATAGGAGTGGTGAGAGAGGGCATCCTTGTCTAGTGCCGGATTTCAAAGGGAATGCTTCCAGTTTCTGCCCATTCAGTATCATATTGGCTGTTGGTTTGTCATAAATAGCTTTTATTATTTTGAGATATGTGCCGTCAATACTTAGTTTATTGAGGGTTTTTAGCATAAAGGGCTGTTGAATATTGTCAAAGGACTTCTCTGCGTCAATTGAGATAATCATGTGGTTTTTGTCTTTGGTTCTGTTTCTGTGGTTAATTACGTTTATAGACTTGCGTATGTTGAACCAGCTTTGCATCCCTGGGATCAATCCTACTTGATCATGGTGGATAAGCTTTTCGATGTACTGTTGCAATCGGCTTGCCAGTATTTTATTGAAGATTTTTGCATCTATGTTCATCATGGATATTGGCCTATTAAGAGCAGGTCAGGATTGCAGCTCCCAGTGAAAGTGCAGAGGGTGAGTGGACGTTGCATTTCCAGATGGATTTTTATTGCCCACAGACCAGGAGATTCCCAGGCGGAGGAGTCCCACAGGTCTCCACTGTGGGTGTTTTGGCCAGCGCGGCTATTTTGCTGGCGTCCTGGCGCGGTGGTTCTCCATACAAAATACACTGGTCTGGGTGCCCTTTCAGCTGGCGAATGGAGCTATGGGAAGGCAGAGTCACCCATTCATCTGATTTAAAAGGGGACTAAATCAAGGAGCCAGGCCAGGAGATTCCCAGGCAAAAAAGTGCCAAGAATCTCAGTGCTGCTGTTTCAGCCAGCGCAGTGGGTCGCCGCACAGGAAATCACACAGATCCCGGCGCCTTTTCAACAGGTGACTGGAACACCTGGGAGAGAGTCGACCATTCAACTAAGAAAAAAAAAAGGCTCTGAGGCAGGGAGCAAGGTGATCAGGCTCAGCAGGTCCCACCCCCACAAAAAAAAAACAGCAATTGGAAATGCTCTGGCCTGAGAGTTTCACAGCAAGCACAGCTGAACCCGTAACGGTCCGGTTCTGTGAGGGAGGCGCGTCCGCCATTACCGAGGCACTCCACCACTATGGAGGTAGTCCGCCACTACTCAAACTATTTCAAAAAGTAATGTAGAGAATTCTTCCAAACAAATTTTATGAGGCCAGTATTACTCTGTTACCAAAACCAAAGACACATCAATAAAAAAATACTACATGTTAATGTTCCTTATGAACTTTGATGTACAAATCCTCAATGCAATGCTAGTAGCAAAGCAAATTCAACAATACGTTAAAAAGATCATTCATTAAGACCAAGTGGCATTTAGCTCAGTGATACAAGGATGGTTCAACATATGCAAATCAATCAATGTGATACATCATATCAACAGAATGAAGAAAAAAATTCATATTATCATTTCAACTGATGAAAATTGATTTGATAGAATTTAACATCCCTTCATCATAAAAACCCCCAAAATGGGCATAGAAGGAACATAGCTCAAGATAATAAGTCATGTATTATATATCAACAACTGGTACCATACTAAATGGAGGAAACCTTAAATATTTTTTTCTAAAATCTAAAAAATGACAAGGATGGCCATATTCACCACTGTTACTCAAAAGAGTGCTGGAAGTCCTAGCTAGAACAATCAGAAAAGAGATAGAAAACAAGGCCATCCAAATTGAAAAGAAAGAAGTCAAATTATCTCTGTTTGCAGATGATATGGTCTTATATTTGGAAAAACATAGAGGTTCTACTAAAAAAAATTATTAGAATTGATAAACTCACTAAAGTTGCAAGAGACAAAATCAACATACAAAAATCAGAAGCATTACTATATGCCAACAGCAAACAGAATGAAAATGATATGAAGAAATTAATACTATTTACAATAGTTACACATAAAATTATATACCTAAAAATTTTTAACCAAGACATGAAAGATCTCTATAGTTAAAACTGAAAAACACTGATGAAAGAAATGGAACAGGGCACAAAATAATGGAAAAATATTTCATATTCATGCATTGGAAGGATTAATATCGTTAAAATTTACTAACTACCTAAAGCAATCTACAAATTCAGTGAAATTTCTATCAAAATACTAATGACATTTTTCACAATATGTCATTGTATGGAGCTACAAAATACTCAAAATAGCTGAAACTATCTTGAACAACAACAACAACAAACAGAACTGGAGGAATCACATTACCTGACTTCAAATTGTACTGTATACCTATGGAATTCAAAATATCATTTTAATGACATACAAACAGAAACAGAGACTAATGGAACAGAATCACCATAAAGATGAATGAGACCCTATCATTTCTTACAACATGTATGAATCTGGCAATTATGTTAAGAGAAATAAGCACAAAACGACAAATATCACATGTTCTTATTTGTGAAGATAGAGAGTAAGAAGGATGATTACCAAATTATGGAAAGGGTAGTGGAATATGGGGTGGGGGAAAATTGGCGATGGTTAATGAGTGCAAAAGAATCAATAAACCCAGTATTTGCTAACATAACAGAGTGACCATAGTTAATAATAATTTAATTGTACATTCCATTGTATATTTTGAAAATAACTAGAAGAGTATAATTGGATTGTTTGTAACACAAAGGTTAAATGTTTGAAAGAATATGTACCCCATTTTTCATGACATGATTATTATGCTTTGCATGATTGTATCAGAAGACCTCATGTACCCCATAAATGTAACACTTACTGTATACTCAAATAAACTTTTTGAAAATATAAAGAAATGAATAAATAAGTATCACCCTCATTTTCAAATAATTCACATAAATGAATAAATGTACTTTACCATTGTAAGTATTATAAAAAATAAAATGCTATAGGAGCGTAGTCAGTAAAGTATTGCAGCTATACTTTTATAGAGTAATATGTCTTTGGTTTGAGGAGTACACATTTCCACCACTATGTAGGAGCTAAAAAATAATTCAAACAATTCTTAATGGGAAACATGTCAAATTGGTTAAATGGGGCTGAACTACATATTAGAGATTACATAAACTGAGATCAAAATACCTTTTGGTTGTTTTTTAGATAATGATTTTTACAATGTTAGACAAAGTAAGAATTTTCATCCCCTTGTGAAACTTGTTATCTAACTTATTCTTCAAATAGATTTTCCCAGATTTTGACTTCATTACCATTACATATCCATTACCACTTCTACCTCCGTCAGTATCCAACACTACTATTCCCACCATCACTAACAACACAATCATCACTACCAGCATTATTACCACCTTTACTATCATCAATGTAACTACCATCATCACCCCAAAACTGCACCAACTACCTGACTGCAGAGTACCCTGCACTGCTATGCTTAAAATAATCTAGACGTCTTAGACCCTATGAGTTTTACATCCAGTCTCCAAAAAGCTTGTAGTTTGACAATTCTTCATTTTGCCTCAATATTTTACTATTAATTTAATTTAGCCCACTTGTTTCTATAACTTAGCACATCTGGAGAATGATCCTCTCCCTTGTTCAGTCACACTTTAGTATAATCAGTGGTTGGTTATTTATGCATCTGTAATAATGTTCTGCATTTATTAGCTCACAAAATTCAGATATCAAAAAAATAATTTATGTAACTTTTACATATGACTAAAATGGATATGATCGTATTGGAATACTCCCTGCAAAAAAACAAAACAAAACAAAGAACAACAAAAAACACAACTGAAACATAATATAGAAACAGTTACCTGAAAGTATAGTAAGTCCTTTATAGCACTGACGGTTTCTTAGAAACTCTGGCTTAAAGAGGCATGAAGTATAAAGAATCAAATTTTACCCTATGCTAATAGATGTTAACAATTGTTAAGTTCCTATAGCATATTTCTGGTCACAACAATCACCAAACTTCTAAATAAAGATAAAAGACACTTATAATATTAAATACTGAAATAATAATGAGCTATATATGCATTTAAGAAAGATTAATAAAAACAAATAAGAATTTACCCAATTTTCAGTGACTCAGTAAGTGATGGTGGTCATTGTAATGGTGGATTAAATCAAGCAATAAATATTGGCAAGGTCAAAACTGTAAGCAGCATTTTTTACTTCCAAGCAGTTCACAAACCATATCAAAACATGATGGGTTCAGTGAGAGTTTTTAGACCACATTGTTTATTATCATGCATTTGTATCATTATCATTTACTTAAAAAATATTTATTTTACAATTATTCATTTTTGTTCAATCATTCACTTTCCAATATGCTTATTCAAGTTCAGGGTTATGAGTGCCAAGTGCCAATAACAATTCAAGGCTCAGAGTGAAAACCACCCTGGCTAAGCGCTACTTAATCACAGGGGCACTCATACACAAAAGTACATTAATACAGACTAGAACACTGTAGACACATCAATTCATCTAATATGCACATCTTTGGCATGTGGGCGGAAACCCGAGTACCTGAAGAAACCCACATACATACAAGGAGAACATGCAAACTCCACACAAACAGTGGCTCTAGATGAAAATGATTTTATCAACATTATAGCAAAAGAACATTGAATGAAAATGATGTCATCAAGGATGTGCTGTGCTGGAAAAGGAACTAAAGAAAACAGCCGTGCCTTTGGGGACTGAGTACATGAAGGGGAAGGTACAGAGAACTATACATATAAGGCGTCCTCCCATTTATGGTTTTAACCTGTAGCTAACAGTTCATGATGCATGCAAAAATATGATGGAGAAACTTGTGGAAATAATCATCCTTGCATGGGGAAAGAAAAGATTGTATACCATGAACATTGAAAAGAGTGGAGGAATCCTGGAAAGGAAAGGGCCAGAGAGGATAACATCAAACATAGCCAAGAACATGTGATGAACCCCATATTTCAACTAAATTACAAAGATTTTAAAGAATCTGTCATAACTATCCCCAATACATGAAAATAAAACATAATTAACAATAATCTCAACAGATGAATAGATTGCAGCTGATAATGAGAAACAATGAAAATGGAAATTCTAGAACTGGGCAATGCAATTTTTGATTTAAAAAAATTGGTGACTTACAACCAAATCAAATGGCAGAATAAAGAGAAAATGTACTTGAAGATAGATTAAAATGAAGGATCCAAGTAAATAACAAACAAACAGGAAACATATAAAAAATAAAAAGCAGAGTCTTTGGGACCTGTTAGATGACAGCAAATGATCCTTGGACATTGTATAATTAGGGTATCACAAAGAAAATAGTTTAAAAATTGAGCAAAAACAATGTGATTATATTATTCTCTGAATGTTTTCCAAATTTGACAAGATACTGTAATTTTCAAATCCAAGATACAGAGCAAATATCAACCATAATAAACAGAAAGAAGCTCAAGCTCAGGAACATCACATGCAGATTGCTGAATGACAGAGATAAAGAACAAATATTGAAAGTGGCAAATGAAAAGTGACATTTTAGATATACATGAACAACAATCTGATTAATTGCTAATTTTCATCAAAATTCATGAAGAAGAGAAGAGAGTAGAACATCTCTAGTTTTTTTTAAATGTCATAAAATAATTCTATATTTACCTAAAATATCATTCAAGAAAGAGGATTTCTTATAGATATTTTCAGAAAATAAAAAGTAAAAGAATCAATTTTCATCAGACTTGAACTGTAGGAAACAATGCAGGAAGCCTTCTATGAACAGAAGAAAAAAATGTGTGAAATGGAAATTACTCCTCAGAAAATAAAGAAGAGTTTTGAAAATGAAAAATAACTGAGTAAATGCAAAATAATATTGTTTGGCTTTTTTCTCTATTAAGAATGTCTTAGTCTCAGATAAGCATATGCTGTTAAAAATTATAACACTATCTTATAATGTTTATAACGTATGTAGGAGTAATAGATGGAAAAGTGTATAAAGCTATATGAGAAATTCAATCACAAAAGAGACGTTCAATAAATTGTGTGAAATAACTGAATGGAAAATAATCAACCATGACCCTCTTCAAACCATACACAAAAATCTAACTCAAAGTTTGTCTTTTACCTAAATGTAAAAACTAAAACTATTAAAATTCTAGAAGAAAATAGGAATAAATATTTGTGACATTTGGTGAAGCAAAGTTATTTTTATTTTAAAACCGGGCAATGTAAATCCTATATATAAAGGAGAAAACAAAAAGGTAAAATAGACTTCAAGTTTACAATCTTTGTCCTTCAAAAGGCATAGTTACAAAAATCAAACACACTGACCAGCTCCAGAGTGGGAGAAACTTTTTGCCAAACAGGTATCTTTTACATGGACTTGTACACAGATGTTTAAGACACTCATTTATTTAATAATAAAAAGACAAACAACCCAATTAACACACACACACACACACACACACACACAAAAAAGATTTGACCAGACGTTTTCCAAGGAAGATATGCAAATGGCCAATAAGCACATGAAAAAGGCCAATATTACTAGTTATCATAGAAATTTAAATTCAAAAATCAAAATGATATGTCACTACATATTCACTGCAATGGCTAACATTAAAAAAAAATAATGATATCAAGTACTGGCAAAGAAGTAGACCAAATTAAACTTTCAAATGCTGCTGATGGGAATACAAACTGGTACAGATACTTTGGAAATACTTTAGCTGTATCTTACACATTTAAAGATAAATTTAATATGCTACCTGGCACTTTTCCTCACTGGAAGTCATCCAAGACAAATGTAAATACAGATCCACTCAAATATGTATGAAAAATATTGTTAGCTGCTTTATTTATCATATCCCAAAAGCTATACATAACACACCGCTCCATCAACTAGGAATGAATAAACATACTATTCTGTATCTATCACAGAAATCATGTGAGATAAATGTTATTATATCATGTATGGGTTGAATTGTTTCTCCAAATTCGAATGTTGAAGCCCTAATGCCCAATACATAATAATGTGACTATATTTGAAGATAGGGTCTTTGAAGTGGTAACTAAGTTAAAATGGGTCATTCGTACCGCTCTAATCCAATATGACTTGTGTCCTCTTCCTATGCAGAGGGTATTAGGGCACAGACAAAGAAACCGATTGATGAAAAAGGGAAAAGCTGGCAATATGCAACTCAAAGAGGGAGGCCTCAGAGAAAACTAAACCTGCTGACACCTTGATCTTGGATTCCTACTCTCCAGATTTGTGAGAAAATAAATTTCAGTTGTTTAGGCTACCCAGGGTGTGCTGTTTTGTAATGGCAGCCCCACCAATCTAATATATCCCCATTCATAAGAAGAACAAGTGAAAAAAAATACCACAACTCAAGTGGTTGTGTTCAGAAACGTCTAATTTCACACTCAAATCCACATCTGAAATTTCAAAGATAATTTTTATTTTACTACACTGCACTGCTACCTTTGTCTCTTTCTTTCATAATAAATATCACTATTAAAATTTTAGTTTTCTTACAAGATGGCAGATTTGAGGATTTTAGCATGTCTCAGCTAATTGGAAACAGCACGATAGTCCATAAAGATAAATTCTCTGGCTTTAAGTCAAAAACGAAAATGGGAATCTGCTAGATTTCTGAAGGAAACCCCAGATTGCGGAGAGAAGAACATGGGTAAACAGCCTCCATGACAGTGTCAGGCTGAGTGAGTGAAGCCTACGAGAGAGGCAGAAACCCTCCGTCTGTGACTAACTTTTCCAGTGGGAATCCAAGCAACTCAGGCTAAAGGAGAGCACGTTGTTTCTCTCAAGCCTTAGAGTTAACTTGCAGAAAGGCTTGGAGACACTGTGAGAAAAAGGCACCTGGAAGAGCTGTAGACATTTTCTCAGACTCAGGATCAAGAGCAGCACACCATTTTTAATTCAGGCACATACACAATTAGATATCTTTTGGTGACTCGGCAGCATGGCTGCCCAGTCATTTCAGTCTTGGGCCAGAGCTTGGAATGCCTAATCTGGAGCAGAGCAGGACTTACACAGCCAGAACTGTGGAAAGCACATCAGCAAATTAAGTGCTGAAATTGTGCTCTCCCCTGTCACAGGCCTGAGGCAGGGGGAAAGCTGCTACAGTGGTACTTTTTCCTGGGCAATGACACTTGCATCCTGGGTCAGGTGCGCAACCTGGACCAGTCTGTGTGTGCCATTGCAGGACACCCCAGCCTGCTTTCCTGAGATGGTGATGCAGCCGGGCCCTCTCTAGTCTACCTGCAAGCAGAAATTCAGGCATTTGGAGTAACTGTTTGCCTGGACCAGCAGTCTGAGATGCCGTACCTTTGTGGAAATAGACTGCAGAGAAGTCAGAGCCTCTCCCCTCCACACCCAGGCAGATCTCCAGGCATTCAGAGCAAATGTTTGCTTGGCTCAGCCACCTGAGCTGCCCCACCCTTCCTGGGCATAGATCATTGTGAAGTGGGGCTCTCTCCACTCCACACCTAGGCAGATCTCCAGGCCTGCAAAGAACCTACCTGCCTAGTTCAGCAACCTACGTCACCACATTTCTCCTGTGCAGAGATCTTGGTGCAGACTTCTCTCTACTCTGCAGCCAGGCAGGTTTTCAGACATTCAGAACACCTGTTCACCTGTTTTAGCAACAAGAGCTACCCCACACTTCCTGTTTAAAGAGATACTGGTGTGGGGAGGCTTCTTTGCTTCATGCCCAGGCAGATCTCCAGGAGTTTGGAGTACTAGCTCCAAATGAGTGGCCTTCCTCTCCTGTGCAGAGATCTTGGTTCAGAGGGCCACTGGTAAAACAGGAAGATCTCCAGACACCTGAAACCATTTCAAAGATTATTACTTTAGGCTGCCCCATTCCTATGCAGAGACCCTGGGGCTGAGAAGGCTTCCCAGATCCACTCTTAGACAATTCTCTGGGTGCTTGGTGGCTATTCTGGGTTCTCCCTTGGTGCTGGTGTTTTTGCCTGCCATTGGGACCTGTAGGCACACCTACCATGTCTGGCCCTTAATTGTGGGCCTTGCCCTCCCAGGGATGAGAAGGGAGCTTAGACCATTGTGCATCCCATAAAACAGCCCATTGCCTGAGGCAAAAGAGAGTTACTTACAGAAAATAACTACAGCTACCAAAACCTGATCTTACCTATATGTGCAATCCACTGGCTGGTGGGTCAAACTGCACAGCCCAATATAAAACCTACTGACAGAAGTGCATAGAGCTATAGAAGCAAAGCCAGTTCTCCACTCAGCATTCTCTACAGTCACACCCCATAGGGAGGGGTGGAAAGAGAAAGGGAAAGAAAAAATATACAGATATTATTACAGGGGAAAAAATAAAAAGGTTCTACCAGGATAATAATAATTACATATTTAGTAGTGCTAGTATCTTTGGACTGGAAGGAACCAGTGCAATAATACTGGCACCATGAAAAATCCAAATGCAACGACATAATCAAAGGATGGCAGTAACTCTCCAGCAATGGTACCTAACCAACATGGAAACTCATAAATAACAGATAAAGAATTCAAAGCATGGATTTTAAGCTCAATGAGATCCAAGAAAAGTTTGAAAATCAACACAAAGAAACCTCTAAAGCAATCCAGAAAATGAAGAAAAAGATAAAAATCTTTAAACCACCAGACATTTTTAAATTGGGAAACTTACAAAATTTCGAAACATACTTGAAAGCTTTATCAACAGATTGGATCAAGCAGAAGAAATGACTTCAGAGCATGAACACCAGAGTTTCAAACTAACACAGTCAAATAAAAATAAACAAGAAATTAACAGAATCATAGAGAAATATAGGAATATATAATGTGGCCAAATCTACAAATGACTGGAATACCTGTGAGTGAAAGAAAACAGTAAAGAGCCAGGAAAACTAGATATTTGAAGAAATAATTAAAGATAATTGAGGGAATGATTCATGAAAATTTCCCTAATCTTGCTTGAGAGGTAGACATTCAGATAGAAAAAAATCCCCAGAACACTTGCAAGAAACTATACAAAGTCAACATCACCAAGGCATATAGTCACCAAGGTCAACATTCAAGAAAAATCTTCAATGAAGTTAGAGAAAAAGACCAGATCACATACAGCAAGCTAACAGCAGACTTCAAAGCAGAAACATTAAAAGCCAGGAAAGACAGGGGACCATGTATTAGTATTCTAAAGAAAAGTGATTATAACCAAAAATTTAACATCCCACCAAACTCAGCTTCATTAGCAAATAAGAAATAAAATATTTTCCAGATAAGCAAGGACCAAGTGAATCCATTAACACAAGAGCAGCCTTATAAGAGACATTTTGGGGAATTCTAAACATAGAAACAAATGGACAATATCTTTTACCACAAAAAAACACACTTAAATACATAGCCCACCAGAGTATCTATATAGTAAACACAAAATAGAAACTATAAAGCAATCAGCTAACAATTTCACGATAGGATCAAAACTTCACATATTAATGTTAACTTTTAAGGTAACTGGTCTAAACTCCCCATTTAAAAGGTAAAGACTGGCAAGTTGGATTAAAATAACAAGACTCATTCTGTGCTGTCTTCAAGAGAGTCATCTGACATGTAGTGCCAACCCTATGCTCAAAGTAAAGAGTTGTATAAAAATGCAGAGGTCTCTCTTCCTATAGTAGATAAAACATACTTTAATGTAAAAACAGTAAAAAATGACAAAAAAAATGCATTATGTAAAGGGTTCAAATTTAACCAGAATAATTAACTATCCAAAATACATATATGCCAAACATGAGAGCACCCAGATTCATGAAACAAGTACTTCTAGACCCAAGAAAAGAATTAGCAAGTCACATAATAATAGCACAAGATTTCAGCATCACACTGATAGCATTAGACAGATCATCTAGCAATAAATTAACAAACAATTTCTGGACATAAATTAGACACTTGACCAATTGGATCTAATAGACATCTGCAGAACACTCCATCCACCAAACATAGAATATATATTCTTCTCATCTGTACACAGAACATATTTCAAAACTGACCACATATTCAACCATAAAGCAAGTCTCAATAAATTCAAAAAAATCAAAATCATACCAACCATATTTTTGAACCACCGTGAAATAAAATTAGAAATTAATATCAAGAAGATCTCTCAAAACCACACAATTACCTGGATATTAAACAAGTTGGTCCTGAACGACTTTTGGGTAAACCACAAAATTAAGGCAAGAATCAAAAACATATCTGAAATGAATAACAAAGACAAAACATAACAAAATCCCTGTGATAGAGCAAAAGCAGAGTTGAAAAGAGTTTAAAGTACTAAATGGATATCTCAAAAAATCAGAAAATTATCAAATAATAAATTATCACACCTACAGACAAGAAAAGAAAGAACAAAATAACCACAAAGCAAACAGAAGAAAATAAATTGCTAAAATCACAGCAGAACTGAACTAAATTGAGACCAAAAATCCATATAAAGAATCAAGGTTACCCAAAGTTGTTTCTTTGAAAAAAATAAACAAGATTAATTGATCACTTACTAGATTAACAAATTAAAAATAGGAACAAAGATTCAAATAACCAGAAATAACAAAGGTGACATTAAAACTGACTGCACAGAAATACAAAAGATCCTCAGAGACACTTATGCATATCAACTAGAAAATCTAAAGAAAATGGACATATTCCTGTGATATGGTTTGGCTCTGTTTCACCACCCAAATCTCATCTCAAATTGTAATCCCCATGTGTTGAGGGAGGGACTTGATGGGAGGTGATTGCATCATGGCAGCAGTTTTTGCCATGCTGTTCTCATGATAGTAAGTTCTCATGAGAGATGAGAGCTGATGGTTTTAAAATGTGACAATTCACCCCTCACACTCTCTCTCTCCTGCCACCTTGTGAAGAAGGTGATTGCTTCTCCTTTGCTTCCCAACATGATTATTAAGTTTCCAGAGGCCTCTCCAGACATATGGAACTGTGAGTCAATTAAATCTGTTTATTTATAAATTACCCAGCCTCTGGTATTTCTTTACAGTCATGTGATAATAGGCTAATACAGACAATTGGTACCAGAAGTGGGGGAACTGGTATAATGAGACTTGGAAATGTAGAAGCCACTTTGGAACTGGCTAACTGGCAGAGGAAGTTGAACCATTTGAAGGGATTAGAAAAAGACAGGAAAATGTGGGAAAGTTTGGAACATCCTAAAGTCTTGTTGAATGGTTTTGCCCAAAATGCTGATAGTGATATAGACAATGAAGTCCAGGCTGAAGTGGTCTCAGATGTATATTGAAAAATTATTAGGAACTGGAGCAAAGGTCACTCTTGCTATGCCTTAGCAAAGAGACTGGCAGGATTTTGTCCCTCACCCTAGAGATCTGTGGAACTTTGAACCTGAGAGAGATTATTTGGATATCTGACAAAGGAAATATCTAAGCAGCAGAGCATTCGAGAGGTGATCTGGCTTTTTCTGAAAACATACATTTATACATATTCACAGAGATGGTTTGAATTTGGAAATTATGTTTAAAAGGGAAGTAGATATAAAGGTTTGGAAAATTTATAGCCTGACCATGTGGTAGAAGAAAAACAAACAACTTTGCAGGAAGAAATTCCAGCTGGCTGCAGAAATTTGCATAAGTAATGAGAAACCAAATGTTAATAGCTAAGACAATGGGAAAAATGTCTCCAGGACATCTCTAGAGATCTTTACAGCAGCACCTCCCATCACAAGCCTGGAAGCCTAGGAGGAAAAAACAGTTTCATAGGCCATGCCCAGGACCCTACTGCTCTGTGCAGCCTCAGAACATGTCACTGTATGTCCCAGCCATTTTATCTCCAGCCATGGCTAAAAGGAACCAACGTACACTTTGGGCCTTTGCTTCAGATGGTGCAAGCCTAAAGCCATTGTGGCTTTCCCATGGTGTTGGGCCTGAGGGTATGCAGAAGACAAGTGTTGAGGTTTAGAAACCTCTGCCTAGATTTCAGAGGACATATGAAAATACAAGAATGTCTAGACAGAAGTCTGCTGCAGGAATGGAGCCCTACTAGGGCAATGCAGAGGGAAAATGTGGGGCTGGAGCTTCAAAACAGAGTCCCCACTGGAGCACTTTCTCGGGAGCTGTGAGAAGAGAACCACCATTCCCCAGATCCCAGAATGGTGTATCTGGAAAAGCAGCAGACATTCAACATCAGCCTGTGAAGGCAGCTGTCAGGGCTGTACCCTGCAGAGCCACAGAGGCAGAGTTGCTCAATGCCTTGGGAGTTTATCCCTTGCATCAGTGTGATCTGGATGTGACATTCAGAGTCAAAGGAGATTATTTTGGAACTTTACTATTTGAAACCTGCCTTGCCAGGTTTCAGACTAGTGTGGGGCCTATGGGGCCTTTGTTCTGGCCAATTTCTCCCATTTAAAATAGAAACATTTACTCAATGCCTGTACCGTGTACCCTCATTGTATGTTGGAGTTAACTAACTTGTTTTTTGTTTGTTTTTTAATTTCAAAAGCTCATAAGCAGAATGGGCTTGCTTGTCTCAGAAGAGACTTTGGACTTGGAGTTTTCAGTTAATGCTGGAATGAGTTAAGAGTTTGGGGGAGTGATGGGAAGGCATGATTGGTTTTGAAATGTGAAAAGTATATGAGAGTTGGCAGGGGCTGTGGCAGAATGATATGGTTTGGCTCCACATCCTGACCCAAATCTCACCTTAAATTCTAATCTCCACATGTTGATGTAGGGACCTGGTGGGAGGTCATTGGATCATGGAGGCCATTTCCTTCATTCTGCTGTCATGACAGTGAGTGAGTTCTGACAAGAGCTGATGATTTTAAAGTGTGGCTTTTCTCCTCTTGCATTCTCTCTCTTGCTGCTTTGAAAAGAAGGTTTTTGTTTCTCCTTTGCCTTTTGCCATAATTGTAAGTTTCCTGTGGCCTCCCTGGGAATGGTTAATTGATTAAGCCTCTTTTATTTATAAATTACTTAGTCTTGGGTGGTTCTTCATAGAGGTGTGAGAACAAACCAATACATACTGTAAACACACAATCTCCTAATATTGAATCAGGAAGAAATTGAAACCCTAACAGACCAATATTTAGAGCTAGCATTGAATTAGTAATAAAAACCTAGAAACCAATAAAAGCCCTGAATCAGATGGATTCATAGCTGAAGTACAAATAAGATCTGATGCCAATTCAATGAAACTATTCCAAAAACTGAGAAAATATTCCTCCCTAACTCATTTTCTGAAACCAGCATTATACCCTAATACCAAAATCTGACCAAAGGGGAAAAAAAAAAGAAAAAGAAAGATAAGACTACAGACCAATATCACTGATTAACATAGAATTCTCAACAAAATGCTAGCAAACAAAACCCAGCAGCACATCAAAAAGTTAATTTATCATTATCAATTATGCTTCATTCTGGGGATGCAAGTTGGGATCAACATATGCAAATCAACAATTATGAATCACAACATAAACCTAATTAAAAACAAAAAACATATGATCATTTTAATAGATTTGGAAAAAGTTCTATAATATTCAACATGGCTTCATCATAAAATTCCTCAAGAAACTAGGCATCAAACATCAATACCTCAAAATACTAAGCTATCTATAACAAACTCAGCCAGCATCATGCTGGATCAGCAAAACTGGAACCATTCCTTTTGAGAACTAGAACAAGACGAAGATGCCCACCCTCATGACTCCTATTCAACATAATACTAGAAGTGCTAGCGAGAATGATCAGTCAAGAGAAAGAAACAAAAGGTATCCAAATAGGAAAAAATGTCAAAAATCTCTCTGTTCTAATGTTATGATTCTATAAAATGTAAGCCCTAAAGCCTCTGCCAAAAGACACCTGTAAATGATAAATGATTTCAGTTAGTGTTAGGATACTATATACAAAAATCAGTAGCATTTGTTTATACCAATAACTTTTAATCTGAAAGTCAAATCAAGGATGCAATCCCATTTACAATAGCCATAAACAAAATAAAATATCTGGGAATATTACCAAGAAGGTGAAGAGCTCTACAAGAACTCTAAAACACCAAGAGAAATCATAGACAACCCAAACAAATAGAAAAACTTTTCATGCTCACAGAGTAGCAGAATCAATATCTTTAGAATGACCACCTGTCCGAAGCAATCTGCAGATTCAACAATATTTCTTTCTTCTACCAATGTCATTTTTCAGAGAAGTAGAAAAAAACGATTCTAAAATTCTGTGGAATTGTAAAAGAACCTGAATACCTGAAGCAATCCTAAGAAAAAAGAACGAAGCTGGACACACTACCTTAACTGATGTCAAACTATACTATATGGCTCCAGTAAACAAAACAGCATGGTTCTGGTACAAGACAGACACATAGACCAGTGGAACAGAATAGAAAATCTAGAAATAAAACCGCATACCTACACCAATTAATTTCAATAAAGTTGACAAAAATAACCAATGAGGAATGGAATCCCTATTTAAATGGTGCTGGAATAGCTGACTAGACATATACAGAAGAAAGAAACATACAAGTGGCCAACATACATATAAAAAATCCTCAGAACTCACCATTAGAGAAATACCAATCAAAACCACAGTGAGATACCATCTCATATCAGTCAGAATACCTACTAAAAGTCAAAGAAACAACAGATGCTGGTGAAGCTGCAGAGAAAAGGGAACACTTACATACCATTGATAGGACTGTAAATTAGTTCAGACACTGTGGAAAGCAGTTTGAAAATTTCTCAAAATAAATAAATAAACAGAACTACCCTTTGGAAGAGCAATCCAACTGAGTATATATCTAAAACAAATTGTTCTAGCATAAAGACAAATGTATTCACATACTTAGGCACTATTTACAACATCAAAGACATGGAATCAGCTGAGGTACACATCATAGGTGAATTTAAAACAAGAAAGTATGGTATGTATATACCACTGTATACAATCCAGCCATAAAAAATAATAAAATTATGTTCCTTGTAGTATCATGAATATAGCTAGAGGCCATTATCCTAAACAAATTAACGCATGAACAGAAAACCAAATGCTGCATGTTCTCACTTCTATGTGGGAGCTAAACATTGAGTACACATGGATATAAAGATAGCTACAATATAAACTAGGGACTACTAGAGGCAGGTGGGAGGAAGAGGGGAAGGGTTTAAAATTAAACTATTGGGAACTATCATCAGTGTCTGGGTGATGTGATTATTCATATTCCAAATCTCAGCATCATGAAATATATCCATGTAACAAACCTGCAAATGTACCTC
Source organism: Plecturocebus donacophilus (assembly GCA_004027715.1). Classification (NCBI taxonomy): domain Eukaryota; kingdom Metazoa; phylum Chordata; class Mammalia; order Primates; family Pitheciidae; genus Plecturocebus; species Plecturocebus donacophilus. Next base: position 26,103 of record PVKP010018859.1, on the reverse strand, counting down.
CTGAATCTAAAATGAAAGTTGGAAAAAATAAAGTTAAAAATTTACATTTCTCTGTTCAAGCCTTTGATCAATGAGAATGCTATGTTTAGATGCCCCTTTCTACCTATACACTTTTGCTTTCTTCATGCCAAACAATGAAACAAATCATATGTGGCAGAATAGTAACATACAAATTAATTTTGATTCGTTCCCATTGCTCTGGCTGTGTGGAAGGAAGAAGAGATGAACTTCTATCTCCTTTCCTCAGAGACATGTTAATGCCCTTAATCCCAGGAAGACACTTTCTACCCTAAGACATTAATCTCTTTTTTAAAGAAAAACTTAAGCTTGAATTTGCACAAGGAGGAGGATGGGTATCTAAAAAGCATCCAGCAGGAACTGAGAAGAGAATTAAGATTTTATGGTCATATAGTTTCCTGACTCCCCAGGAATCTGCACTCAGGGTGTCCAAGCCCTCAGCTCTAAAATGATCAGTGGATTTAAGCTAGAGTCAAAGGAGCAGAGAAGCTATCTCAAGGTACCCTGGGTCAATGAACACATCATTAGTAACTTGTGTGAACAGTCTTTCTTCTGGAGTCTTAAGTAGGATTACAAAAAATAAAAATCTTTCTCATTTCAACCATTGTTCATCACTGAGAATGAATTTCACCCCATCCTGAAGAATGGTTGCATGGAAGAGCTTAAATTTAGTTTTAAAAAATAGACATGGTATTTTTTGCACCCTACTATATTTATTGCACATACACCTATTGCACAATTAAACTTTAATTCTGTCAGAGCCACTCACATAGCATTGCTCAGTATTGCTGTGGAGAAAAAATAGAAGTCAGTAGAATGAAATGTGGTTTATTTATATTGCATTTCTTTTCACCTTCTGCAAAAAGTAAGATAGATGCTTTTGTTTAAGTGGTGAACAGCAACCAAGTGGGCCACAGATCACAACAGATCAGAATATAAATGAGGAAGCAAGAGGCTGAGGTACAACTTCTGAGCAGATCACATAAGAGTGGTTTAAAAGAGAATATTTCCCATTTTGAATGTAGATGTCAGAATACTGACTTATGAAAATATGCTGGAGAGAGGTGGTGGCTGGGGTTTGGGCATCATTATTTTGAGAGATATATTGTTGAGTCTTATTACTATTAAAAGACTTTAAGTGGTATACCTAATACTCTGGCCATGAAGGATAATGGTTTACCCTATAAATTTAGGTTTAGAGTGTCTTAAAAACAACAACTACAAAACTTTCTGAATTTCACTGCATAACAGAATTATGTGGCAGTACTGCTTTGAAGACCAGGTTCAAAGTTTCTAATACATTTTTTTTTCCTATTTTAGCACACGGAAAATGTATAGTTAGGACAAATATTTGAATATAAGGTGTTTTCCATTAGCCCACCTATTACTGCATTAGAAAAATGTAACATTTGGTCAATTAAGATAAAAATAACAAAATAAAATGTTTAATTTCAATAAAGATAATTTAATTACAGAATTCAGAAATCACATTTATATTTCTACAAATGCACTGGGTTTTTATTCATAATGACACAAATGAATTGACTCCCATCAATTAGAGCTAGTAAAGTCTATTTCAATTATTTAGTTGAATTCTCTAATTTTTACAGTTACAGACTGAAACATAATAATAGAGGTATTTTCAATCAACATTATAAGATATTTTCATTATGGTAAATTTTTCATATGTCATCTATTTTAATAAAAAACATATTGAACATTTTTGGAAAGAGTTTGAACACTACTGAAAATTATAAGTTGAAGTCGCAGAGTATCTAATATTTTTCACTACACTTTTACTTAAATTTAAATTTTTTTTCTTTTACTTTTGTTTTTCTTTTTTCAGATGGAGTCTTGTTCTGTCGCCCAGGCTGGAGTTCAGTGGCCTGATCTTGTCTCATTGCAACTTCTGCCTCCCCGGTTCAAGCAATTCTGTCTTAGCTTCCTGAGTAGCTGGGATTACAGGTGTGCACCACCATGCCAGGCTAATTTTTGTATTTTTAGTAGAGATGGGGTTTCACCATATTGGCCAGGCTGATCTTGAACACACATGACCTTATTTTTGGCTCACCTCGGCCTCCCAAAGTACTAGGATTATAGGTGTGAGCCACCTCACCCGGACTGCACTTAATTTTTTAATGAAACAGAGATTTTTTGAACCACAAACACTTCTGAGATTTTTTTCTAAAATGATTTCCTAGCAAAATATTTCTTAGTTAAAATAGAGTTTATACTGATTGAAGAAAGGTGGAGGAAAGGTATAGGAGGCTTCAGAACTTCCACTTGCATTCTACAAAACATAGATAGATTCATAGAAAAGGACATACATAGATTTATAGAGTACAATACTGCTTATCAATTTCTTATAACATTGTTTAGCTTGAATATTTGGTCTTTAGCTCCTGTTTTATTATTTTCTATAATGAACACTTTTTCATACCTTTTTGTGATATTTAACATCTAACAGTTTTCACAGAGGCTTACAATTAACAGGGAAATTCTCAGTTGTTTTTTGTCCTTTTTATTTGCATAAACACCTGCCTTCTTTCATTTTAAAAAATTCATTATAATTTTGATCATGTGAAATTACTAAGAAACACTGCTAGCCATTCTCAGAGCAAGTCATTTACTTTCCTGCTTGTATGTTTAGTTGTGCTCTGCTCTTTCACTATAATTTCCTTCCATGTTTCTATGTAAAACAGTCATCTCCATCGTGATTTTCCCAATAGTTTAGGATGTAAATACCCATTCTTTTATTGGATATTCCTGGTTTCCTTACTCTCAGCCTAAACATAACATTAAGTTACCCTACCGTGTGATGAAGTGACTCATAGCACAGTATGTAGCACAAATATATAAAAACATACTAATAATTATGCTAACGTGTTGCTATTTCAAAAGCAGAAACTGTTTTCTGTCCTACTGTAGATTATTTTTTATTGTGCTGTTTTTTTCTATGCTCATAACTTTGTTTGGAAGCCTAAAGAGCAAACTAAACATATTAGGCACATGAAATAAATATGTATTTACAAGTAGCAGGAAACAATAAAATGATAAATAATAGAAAATAAAATATTGGCTTTAAAAATAAACATCAAGAATAATCAAGGAAAGTGAATAACAACACAAATAATATAAGTAATAATAGTTCTGTCAGCGCCAGTTAATCATGGCCATCAGAAAAGTAACTCTGGTAATACATAATTTGAGGAGGGAGATTATATTAGTTGCTCCCATTTTTCTATGAACATTCTCTTGTTATTCTTCAATTCACTTCTAACCAGAAAGAGAAAAGTGCCACAGCCACCGCCTGAGAAGTGATCAGGGGCTGAGACTCATTATTGACTCAGGTATGAATCACTACATTAGGTAAACCATCTAGAAGGATGAGGCTTAGGGCTAGGGAAATTAAAAATGGATACTGCAAGAGGGAGAAAATAACATTAGTTGAGAGCTTGAGACTGGCTTTAATAGCAGAAGCTTCAGTTAATTCCGCTAACCTTAACTTTCTCAGAAAATTAATATGGTCTTCCTACATGAAGTAAATTTGTTATTTGAAACCAATGGATATAAAAGTGCAATGGATAGATTGTAGCAGATGCTGTAATAAGCCAATCACATTTAATCAAGGCCCAAGCATACATTTCCCAGCTGTCACAAGTATAACTATTGATAGTTAGGATTTAGAATCTCCTAGGAATTGCCCTTTGCCAAATGGCACTGCCCCACTTAAGTTTACACTCTATCCCCCAGTGCCAACTTGTCAGTGACTAGTCAATATAGGAAATATGGGAACAGATGACCCGTCACCTCAATTCTCAACAACTATTAGGGATCATGCCAGCTCCATAGTTCTTCCTAGGGTATCTGCTGAGGCCTCTTGTTATAACTGTAAACCGTTTTACTTACTACTCTTACGCCACTCTGCTTTCTTTACTCACTTACAAGTAGTAATGTAAGTTTTGATGAAAACTCCTCAGTAAACCCCTTGCATGCCTATTATCATCTCAGAGGTTATTTCCTAGAAAACCAGACTTTATCCCACCAAACCCCTTAATGAAACGGTGTGTCAGCTTTGAACACCTGCCAAGCCTACAGAATGTCAGCACCTCCTTAAGATGGTACTATTCAAGAAGTATCTTTATAATTATACCCCCATTTTCTTCTTAGTTGCCAAAGTACCATCCTGAAATTAGCAAATGTAGAGAATAAAGTTGAATTTCCATAAACAAATTTATAGTTTCTAATTAAAATCTCTCTCTTTTACTATTGCAGTAAATGATCCTCAACTACTCCAGAACAAAAACATATAAGCTAAATTTTGCTTATACCAAAAATCTTGTTAATTATTTACTGAAAATATTCTGTGGGCCATTGTGACCAGAGGACTTTTTACAATATGACCAGTGGAATCATAGACTCTTTGGTATCCAACTCGTGCAGAGATAACAGGCAGATCTTCAGAGAAAGGAAAACAATCAAATTATATTTTTTTGCATCGAGTGCTCAACTTGTTCAATCTTGTGGATGTACATAGGTACACATGAAAATAAAACAAAGCAGTGACAGTCTTTGCAAACATTATACTAGTTTCTTTACTGAGACACTGATTTCTCTGTGCTTTATTTGTTCTTGCCCAATTACTGAATCTGGTAAGTAGAAATATTTTCAACATATTTGAGCAGTGAAGAACAACCAGCCACTTTTTTTTTTAACTACATTGATAACAATGTATAAATAGATAATGGATTTTCAAAACCACACTGTGGAGAAGAGGAATGAGAGTGGTAAGTGCTGTGGGAAATGAGATCTGTGCACAAGTTTTTAAGTGACTTTTATCATAAAACATTATTCAGAAAAAGATATTTAATTCTCTCACATAATATATTCTTCAGGTTTGGATAACTATGGCTACCTTATATACTTCACATGACATGTTTCTAAAACTTAGAAACAAAAGTAAACAAATAACACACAAGGTAAGGTGTACTGAGGTGGTATTAAGTTCTTCTGAAGTACAGAAACACATATTGGCATTATTAGGGACAAGCAGTACTGCTTCAGAAAACCCACTCTGCAGAGGTTGACCCCATCCCCCTCTGATTGCTCTGCAGCTGCATTCCTGAACCCCTACCCAGGCACCACATCAAGGCTGCCAGACGTGCTACAATTAAGTGAAGACTAATTACAACTATCTGGGCAGCATGGACAGCTCGAGGGAGGACAGGGAAAACGTATATTGGTTATCCACACTTGTAAATTCCTGTTTGACACGTATCTGAAAAAATCCTGATTTCTGTCTTTTTTAAAGACTGCCACCACAAAAGTCACAGCATGATGTATTGCAGGTCTGTTGCAAGTTAACGAACTATCTCTGTGCCTGTTACCCGAAACCCCTTTATGCCCCGCTCATCCCATATAAATCCTTGTCTTGTAAGCTCGGGCGCCTCCTCTGATTGTTACAGAGCAGTCTGGCAGGTTAATAAAACTTGCTTGCCTAACTTTGGGTCTGTTCTCCTTTCTCTCCGCTACCCTTACAGGCATCATACTTGTGACCCTTAATTGCATGCTAAAGTAGACCCTGAAAGAAAAAGTAAATTCAGATTAATGACTAATAATGGAGAAGATTTTCTCACTCTCTTAAACACAAGTTACGCTGTTTGATTTGTGTATGGGTTTATAAAAAAAAAAAAGCCACATATAATCATCAACTCAAGAAAGATTAGTCATACTAACATTTTTATCTCACATACTTTTTCTTACTTCTTTGATTTTCTCATATTAAAAAGGTATTTGCTAATTGACGACATGAAGAATGAGTAAAGGAATGAGATTATCTTAGCGTTAACACAATTCTTATTCTGTTAGTTGAGTGAAACAGATTTGACAACAGAATATTTTAAGTCAAGCAAGTGGAACTCCCCATCCCCCTGTTTCCCCAAGGCACCTGCAGCTGCTCAAGTCCGGGTTGTGGACCTCGGTGTCCATGTCCTTCTGGGGACCTGTGAAGGCCCCCTGCTTGCACTTGAAGGCTTGGAGGTGCCTGGTCCTACTGCCTGGCCTCTCCCGCTCTCAGTACACACTCCAATCTCAGAGCAGGGTTGGGACCAAGCCCAGGCACGGTCACATCCCTTTCGGGTGTGAATACACTCGGGCCCTGAAACCTTGGCCCTTTCCAGATTTTGGGTGCCAACAAGTACAGGAAGGATGCCAAGAGGGGTGCTAAGGGTGGCTCAGTAGTGGCCTGCAGGTGCCCCTCAGTGCGAGCAGCCTGGACACCATGGAAGGAAATAGGAGGCAGATGGACTCCTGGGTGGAAGAGGATGGGTCTCCAGTGAGGCTTCACCTTCAGGTGGGGGGTCCTGAAAGCTGGGGGCCAGGCTGCCAGTCACACAGACTGGAATAGGGACTTGTGGTACCTTTTCTAGGCTTGCCCACAGGAAATCAGCAGGGAATCCTGCCTCTCCAGGGCCTCCTCTCTGCTGAGAGCTGAATACCTGAATGGGTGACCTGCCTACAGAGAGGAGCTACTCAACTGCAGATCTCCTCTGAGCTTTTCTAACATTCAGTGAAGCTCCTCTTCATCTTGCTTTCCCTCCACTTCCCTGCATACCTCATTCTTCCTGGATGCAGGACAAGAACTCGGGCAAACGCACCATCGGCCACAGAGGTTTCAGGCCAGAACAGAAACAGCACCCTAAAGACCACATAATAATATTAACATTTTTATTGCAAATATTTTTTCTTACTTCTTTGATTTTCTCATATTAAAAAAGCATTTGCTAATTGTGGACATGAAGAATGAGAAAAGGAATGATGATTATCTTAGTGTTAACATAAATCCTATTCTGTTAGTTGAGTAAAACAGATTTGACAATATTTTAAACCAAATACATGAGGCTGTCTACCAAATATTCATTTTTGATATAAAAAGATAATTATTTTCTATAAAAACCATCTGTTTTCATTCCCAACAACTTCACTTTTAATCACTGGTACAAGAGAATGAATAATAGACTTAAAGCAAATAAAGGGAAGAGTCTTATTTGTATTTACAGTCTCAGAACCAACAACCTCTTACACTTATATGTCGTGTTTCCAAGAACATGAAATCTTAAAGAAAAGTCAATCTCAGATAGGCAGCTCACTAATTTTAATAACCTCATGTATGCTTTTCTCAAGTCAACATACATTTAAAATACCTAATATTTTATTTATGATACATTACAGTTAAAATTATAAAGTAATAATAGCAATTATTTTATATATCTGTTTTTACTCCATTTGGCTGGCTTTACAGGGAGAACCTTGTAAAGTAAGGAAGATAAATACTAAGTACTTCAGGTGTTGACTCAACACAGTCCACTTTGTAATCTATGATTTGGCTCTTCTTTTCGTCATCTATCATCATAAAATATGGATTTCTTTAGAAACTTTCCATTAAGAATCCAAGATCATTACTGAAGGTGATGATAGAAACAGAGATTTTCTCGGGGCAATCTTCGGCTCTGGTCTACTTTTCCTTTCCACCTCATCAGCTCTACCAAGTCTGAATTTCCTGACCTTTAAGGCACTATGCCAGATCCATCTGTTTACTCAACTAATATAAGTAAAATTTGTTTAAGGATGAGTTTACCTACTAAGGGATTATCTTTTAGTTGCTTATTATTATTATTAGGAAATAGTGTGTAGTTTAAACAATGTTCTGTATATATGTGGGTTCAGAGATTTAAAAGACGGAAAATGGAATATATGCTTTAAAAAAATAATTAATTAATTTACATTAATTAATTAACATACGGTCTTGAGTCCAGCCAAGGCTGGGGTTCCAGTGAACAGTACATATTCTCCCTAAAGCCAAGGAAGGAAATGAGAAAATCTGTCTTTGTGCGTCTTGCCAGCTTTTTTGTTCTCTTAAGTGTTATTATACCTTAGTAAGAAACAAACTTTACATGTTTTATGTTTATCACTTTTTCACTCTAATCATTTGTTTTCATATATTACAAATACCCTGTCTTTTAAAAATAAGTCTATATTATAAAATAATTTACCTAGCTATTACCAGTGACATCTACTTGAGGGATGACTATACAATTTTTGACATAATATCAAATTCTTGCACTCACACACACACACACACACACACACACACAAATCCTGCAAATGTTAAAGTTTTAAAATTATTTTAAATAAATTAGTATAGAGAAACTATAAGTATAAAATTAGAAAATACTAAATGAAAGGTTCTCATGAAAACAGTACCATCACCGTATTGTGACCAAAGTGAAACTGATAGGTGGCAAAGTGCCATCTGGGTTTGTTTTATGTAACAGTTGCAAAGCTACCAACATGAACTGGTTCACTCTGAACACTTAAATTTTAGTGCTTGTTTTAATACAAGTGAGAGGTCCACAAAATATTGAAGATGAGCCTATTAACTAGATGGTAAGATGTTAAATATTTTATTTTCCATAGTTTTGAAAATGTGTTACAGTTAAAACAAAAGAAGCAATCATCAATCAGGCTGGTTTAGAAGCTGTTCTTTCAATCATATGATGCAATATAACCTAATTATTTTATAATTATAATTTATGTCCTAATCATTGCACTTCCAAATACAAAATTATACTGTTTATGTTTTCTTTTTTCTCCTTTTATAGAACTCGAAAACCTGTAAAATGCTAAGCCCATGAAATTTTCCCTTTAAATGTTTAAAAAAATAGCTATTTATACTGGTTCAAAGTAAAATCTAAAAGCCTAAAATATTTTATCAATTCTGAAATATTTTAATTAAATCATTGTTATAGTATGTGAGTTAAATATTTCCATTATAAATCATAAATATATTTATATATTTTCATTATAAATTTTATAAATATATTTACATAGGCTTGCTTTGGATATATTTTTGTCAGTTTTTCAAATAATCTGATATGACAGAATCATTTACTTTTCAAATAAACATGATGCAGCATTTCAAATGCACATTATAGTAATTCATTCTTCAGTTGACAGGTCTTTTATTGTATTTATTTCCAAAATCCCAGTTTCGTTTATTATAATTTTTTCCTTAGAAAGCAGATAAATTTGAAAGGAAAATGATCATAAAAGTAAATTTAAATATGGTATTTCCCCCAAAATAAGAGAGAAAAAACAGTCAACAGTTTGTCCATGAGGAGAAAAACTTTCCATTCCAAGGAAATAAACACCTCCGTAAAGACTGATATTTCTATCTAGTATTTAAAATTTCAGCATTAGTATTAGGAGTAAGACAGATTATTTGTTAGATCACTCTTGAATTAAAAAAAAATTGCTGTGAATGCAAGTAACATAAGCCTGCATGACAAACAGAATGACAGTTCATATTCTAAACTATGTCACAATCATATTTGAATCTAATTTAATTTTTCTCCTCCCAGCAGGAGATCTTAAAACAGATGCTTTTAAGAATGTCATACACATCTACTCTGTTTATCTCACATTGCTTTGTTTCTGTTAAAAAAAACAACATTCTCTCAATGTAGCAGCAGTCTTATTCCTGACTGGCTCAGTAACTCTATGACTCATCACATAAATTACTCTGTAAAATTTCTTGTACAATCTATACCCTACCTAGGCATTTCACATGTTAGGGCTGACAAATGGAAACTATCACAGAATTAAATTTAGGGCTCTAAACCAAAGTTAAAATTCAACTAAGCAAAACTGTATTTTATGAACTAAGCTTAGGTGAGCAGAGGTTGTTAATTTAATATTTCTCAGTACAATTCTTATCTGCAAAATGAGAGGAATCGGTGAAATATTAGTTGAGTTCTGAACAAAAAGTTTAAATTAATAGATTCTCTTCACTTAAATGTTAAAATGAGATGACTTTGCTCATTCAAAAATACATTTATAAAATTAGATAATTTTTAAAGATTTTACTTTTATAGTCTTATCTTTATTACTTATTTATCTTTATGTTTAGAAATATTTTAATATGTGAATATATCTGAAGACTAGATAATCTGGCATCATCACCAATACAAGAACATCCTTCTGTGTTCAGACAAGAGCGTGGAATTGACTCAGCTTTGTCTTTATAAGGGCCACTGGGTAGAAGTCTTACTTCACAATTAATATCTGAAATTTTAGGAAAAGTTTTGTTCTTTATCTATATATCTATCTATCTTTTTTTAAATTTTTTTGAGACAGAGTCTCGCTCTGGTACCAGGTGTCAAGTTGGAGTGCAGTGGCTTGATCTCGGCTCACTGCAACCTCCGCCTCCCGGGTTCAAGCAATTCTCCTGCCTCAGCCTCCCTAGTAGCTGGGACTACAGATGCTCACCAGCACGCCCAGCTAATTTTTATATTTTTTAGCAGAGACGGGGTTTCACTATGTTGGCCAGGATGGTATCGATCTTTTGACCTTGTGATCCACCTGTCTTGGCCTCCCAAAGTGCTGGGATGTATCTATCTATCTTATGAAGAATTAGTTAAAACTGATTCTTTATAAGAACATTATATAGTCTCCTTTCTAGGTAAAAATCTAAGGACTGAATATAGCAGAAAGTCATATAGCTTCCAACCATGTAAGAAAACATACAAATTAGTAATTTTTTCAAAGCTGAACTCAGAACTAGGGTTAAATTTAACCAGGTGAGTCAGTCTTAATTATATCCACTTATTATCATTTCTTAAAACCCTATACTGAATGCAATCTGCACCAGAAATATATCAGTTAAATTTGCATCAGTGGCTTGGAGATAGTCATTTCATTTTTATCAGTTTAACTTGTCTTTCTCAAATATCATAAAGCCTAAACATCCATAATTAAAGAACTCTGTATTCAGCGTTTAAACAAAAATCATGAGGAAAATAAAGCAAATCCAGACTTATTCTAGTGTTGTGTTTGTTTGTTTACAGTCATTGAATTTTCTAGCAGGATTTATTTACTGCCACTTTACCTTGGTAGTATAGGAAGTAATACAAAGCAGACATTTAACACTTGGGGAGATTAGGGTATTTGTAAGCATCAGCACTGCAGAACTCATCTGAAAATGAACATCTTTATTTTAATGTTATGTGTACACAAGTGTATGTTCAGTCACATGTATTTTAGGTACACTGTGTGTTTCATAATTATCTTTTCACTGAAGTTTTATTATCACTCACCATTCTCAAAATAAATTACAGGGAAAATTCCAAATGGCAATTTTACAATAATGGTGTGATGCTCTTAAGTTATATATCATATATAAAAAGCAATAATGCTCAGAATGATTTGTTTTAAATTCAGTTAATTAAATTGAGAAACCAATGCAAAAAGTGATATAAATGATTGGTAACATGATGGTTTAAAAGTGAATTTATTTGCATGTTTAAAGAATATTTTGGTAAATGAATGGCAAAGAAGAGGTAAATCTTTCTTACAAAATAATTTCAAAATATATATAGAGATATTTCTTACTCTAGAAAGTAGAACACAATTTCTGCCTCCTCACTCTCCACCTCTGATGTTAGAGTAAACTTAATGATTACCTTCCAAAGAGAAGGCTAGAGAAGCAACAAATAGCAACTTAAAGAAGAAATACCTGGGAAGCACTATTTTAACCAGGTGATGAAACATTACTGAGGCCATCAAGTAGATATTATAATAGGGCATGGTGAGATTACTTCACCTATGTGGTTTTCTGTCCAAGACATCATAACCCCAGACTAATTACATAAAACAAATAAAACACTGAAGAAACTCAGATTGAGGCATTCCACAGGATACTTGGCCATTTTACCCCAAGACTATCAAAGTAAAAGGAAAAATAAAAAGAACAAAATTGAGAAACGGTCACAAACCAGAGGAGACTGGGGAGACATGATAACTAAATGAAAATAAATCCAATACTCTGGACTGGATTCTGGAAAAGAAAGAGTACAATAATGGAAAAGTGATTATTAATAAAACTCAAATAAACCTTGGAGCATGGTTAATCAATAGTTCACCAGTATTAGTTTTATAGTTTTGAAAACTGAGCCACAGAAATGCAAGTTTTTAATAACAAGGGAAACTAGGCAAGATGTATGTAGTAATTCTGAACTGTCTCTGCAACTTTTCTGTAAATATTATATTCAAAAATAAATTTATTGAAATATAAAACAGAATCAAAACAGTATTTGGGTCATGGTACAATATAACACATAGATTCAATGGAAGTTCTCTTAGCTAAATATATCTTAGTTTTCTATTTAGTTAAATCATGCTGTTTATCCTAGTCAAAACATATGCCCAGAAGCCTATGCCATAAGAACTCATAATTAAGAAGATTTGTCCATTTCCTGCCAGTAAAGTCTATGAACATTCTGTTACATTTGACAACAAAACTTTATCCTACTTATATTTGTTTTTAAGTTCGCATAATAAAATTAACTACCAATAACTTCTGAGCTTGAGCAGCATTAATATTTTGAGAACTATGTATTTTCTAAAGACACAAATGAGGTGAAGGTGAAATACCTAAATTTTGCTATTAAATTAATATCAACACTACCACTTTTTCCATGGGAGAAAATTGTAAAATCCCAGGTGTATCTATTCATATTACCTCACAGTTTTTTTTTTTTTAATTCTTGTTATCCTTCAAAGGAAATAAGCCAGAAGATAAGAGATCATATTTCAGGTGACATGTAGCAAATATAATGGCTAAGTAGAGAATTCATATTTAGGTCCAAGATAAGGTCAAAGATTGTTTGCCACTGTCTAGCTATGCAATCTTAAATAATTTTAAAGCTCCTTCTATGATTCTGTATCCTCACCTATAAAATAATAGAACTAAACTCATTGAGTTCTTGTGAAGATTAGATGTGTTAATATATGAGTAATATGTAAACTAGTACAAAAGATCATAAATTCCATGTAAATCTAGATATATTCGCTCATTCAAAAAGACATAGTAGAACCCCAAGAAGTATACTCATCATCAAAAAACAGCCTCCATTTAAACTAACTGGTCAAATTCAGTTCAGACAACAAAGAATAAGAGGGTGGGTAATTTATTGATAATACCTATAGAAAACATGGCAATTCTAATGAACACCAATGTGACAAAAGTATACTTGCCCATGGACCTGTCAATTATATTAATCTTACAAATATTAAACAGTATTATTCCAAACTATTTTGATAACATCAATACATAAATGACTTTTAAAATTTAAAATATACAGCAATGAGAAAGTATGAAACTATGCAAAGTAAGGTACAATTGAAATACCTACTTTGATATTGAAACTAACTATATGGGTCTGCTGATTCTGAAGCTCTGTTAAGAGTTTCACTAGTTTTTGGTCATAGATTACAAATCAGTTCCATGATCAGTCTTTTCATACTGTTAGAGAAAAAGTATTCAATGATACTTGTTAAAGCAAATGGTAAGGTAAATTTTAATCAGGACTACTGCATAGCATCAGATTCTGCAGTTGGGGAGAGATTGGGTTCAAGTCAGAATACAGCATAGACAATTGGGAATTTACAACCAAGGAGCAGGGGGGTGAGGGGTATCAGTGAATGGAAAATTAATAAGCATTATCCTCAAGAGTTAGAGAGATTCTAGCTAAACCAACCTAATAGTATTTGTATTGAAGACAAGCCACGGTCATGGGACATCATCTGAGGGATACTGAAGTATAAGAAACTTGATCAGATATGGAAGATGATCAGATATCACATTTTGGGAAGTTCTTGCTAAAGTGACTTGCCAGTGTTCTTTTTAAAACCAAATTTAACAAGGAGGTGCACAGAAGTGCCTAAGAGAAAATTCAGAAGTATAACTGAAGTTTGATAAAGGCAAGAGTTTTTGTGAATATCCCTTTACTGGTCAATGAAGCATGAATGGAGCCAAAGGGATTTCTTTATACTACTGAAAAAATAAGATTAAACACATGTTTTACTATCAGTGATCATATTTATCACCTTCAGATAAGAAATCATCTAACATGTACAAAATCCACAACGTACTTATACAATTGCCTAATCAAAATAGGCAGAATCTGTTTTTAAATATAACTTATCCCTGAAAGTATATGATAAAATGAGTAATAAAAGCGTCACATATTCTCAAAGAAAATTATGCTATCAGTTCTCTCTTCTCAATATATTTTACATAAACTCATGTTAAAGGAACCTGTATTAGGTATTTGATAGATTTTTCTTTGAATTTCAAATGGTTGTTATTAGATCTGGTGAGTTTTAATGTATAATCAGAGGCTTACAAAAATGGATATTAGATAATAGCATAAAAATACACACATTCACACATACACACCTAGAATATGTATGAGACACTAGAATTATTGTAAATTGCTCAGAGGGCTGTGAAGTGTTTTACTCCAAGTCCTATTATATTAAAATACATACTGATTGTAAGAGATAACCTGATGCACTTCAATATGTACACAAAGGGTTTTAGAAAATTATGTTGAAAAGAGACTTGAACAATATATGTATGAGTCAGCCTAAATCCTTAAATTTAATGTAGCAAAAGATGAGAAGTAAAAAACAGCTGAAAAGATTAAGTGGTAAAACATATAGTCTCAGAATAAAAGGTTTATATGATGTTAAGAAAAAATTAAATGTACAGATAATATTAAACACATTTAAAATACCATTAGGAATAATCAAGTCTATGGATAATGCATGGTGAAGCCAGGTTCCTCATTGTTGGACAGTAAATTTATAGATAATCAAGGGGAAGAGGCTAGAATGATTCATTTAATAATGGCTTAGAGTTGAGACATTAGTAAGAAATCATGGTTAGCATAACACAATTAAAGATGATTACATATAGAAATATATATAAGTATGGAAATACACAGTTTAGTACATGCATATATATTTACACAGCATATATATACATATGATGTGTAAGCGAGTAAGGCTTTAGTGGCAATAAGCACACTTAGTGTAAAATCTTAGTTTTTAATATGATTCTCCAATAAAGGAAACAAGTGAACTTTGGAGAAAAGATGTTTCTAGGACTTACACAGAAAATATAATGAGATTGAAAGACATTGCTTTAATACAAAGTAAGTGCAAAAAGTAAATTTTTAAAAAGCTTACATGTTGGAACAGAAAATGACATTAGGTAAAAACTAACTAAATCTGAATAAAATGTGAACTATTGTTAATAATACTGAATCAACATTTCTAAATTAGTTGTGACAAATGTATCTTGTTAAATGTAAGATGTTAACAGTAGGAGAAACTATATGCTAGCATATTTGGGGATTTTCTATATGGAAACTATCTTATCAATTCTTATGTAAGTAGAAAGCTGCTCTAAAAATAAAGTCTATTATAAAACAATAAACCTTCACTGGTACAACCTTTATAACACAAAGAAACTCCCCTGTCCTTTCTATTATATACCTCAAATTACTTTTCTCTAAGTTGAATAAATTAAGAAAGTTGACTGTGAAAGTTCCCCAATAATAAATACATACCTGATAAAAACCATAGAAACAGACACTTTAACTAAAGCTTCGTCCTGATAATAAACTCAAATTATTGCCAAAAGCTCTACTTAAGAACTACCTGGATTTTTGTAAGTAACCAGTGCCATTCTGGATTGTCATAAATTTATACTTTGTATCTTTGAGCCCTATAACTTTTATTTGGGGAAAAAGTTAAATATTCACCCTACTATAAAAAGTATGAATATGTTACAATGATATAGGCATAAAGCTAAAGAAAATAGTTGAATGAAAGTTTGATATATAAGCTGTATTAATATTTAGCATAAGGTAACTAAAAATTGATTTCAAATATGACCTTAGATTCCACTAGGGAAATTAACTCATGGGAAAAGTGATTTTCAGTCTGAATCTGAGATAACTAATCAACATGTAATAAGAGAGAAAAGGCCAAGTGTCCTCTAAAGAGGACAAATGCCATCACATTTTTAAGTTATTTTTGTTATTGAAGGAAGGTTTCCATTTTATTTATTATTTAAAAATGTATTCTTTCATTTTATGGTTATTTAAAATCTATTTGCTTTCCTTAACACTCTGCTTTTTAAAAATTTGAGTGTTCATACTTTTTGGCAGCAATTTGTCATTCTCCCTTTCCACTCAAAGGATGCACAAATATTCCAAATTGCTTTTGTTGCCTGATCACAGAGGAAAAAAAACAAACAAACAAAAAAACAGTTGCCAATTTGTTACAAAAAATCCTTGGCAAAAAAATAAAAATCTTGCACCCAGAACAATATTGGCTTAGAGAACAAAAGAAAAATATTATTTTTCATAATTTAATACTCTTTATCAAACAATAAATAGTTTAATATTAAATAATGAAGAGTTTAATATCCATACCAGTTCTCTTCTTAATTTATAAATTTCTTCAGGCATTTAACTTTTCAATTAACCCTCAAATCTTAAAGAAGTTTCTGTGAGCTGAAGTTTATCTAAATAAATCAAGAATGTATATGACAAAGTTAGTCATTGAGAGTCTCTAAAAATAATAGACTAATTCTGCCATTCTGAGACTGGAAAGAAGCTAAGCATATTCTCAATTTAGGCAATTCAACAAAGTAAACCTCAGACCAATTATTTTTTTTTTTTCTGATGAATAACTTTGACTTAAGCTGTCAGGCTAGTATTTAAATCACTGTTGAGTACAGAAACAGTCAAATAGATATCATAGTAAGGAGAAATTTGTAAGAAAATTGTCAGGATACAACAAAGGACAACCAGAAAGCACCACTTGCTGACAATCTCTTATCTTGCATAGCCTAGTCATTGAGTTATTGCTACGTAGATCACTGGATGCTGCATGTGTCTGCATCATCAATACAATGCATTATGTAACATCATGGATACTCTAAGGTCTCTGCTTCATGTTTCCTTTCTTCCTCTTCAACCCCTCTTTGAGTAGATGTTTCTATAGCCAAGATCCTCAGCATCAGGAGTCTAAATCTCTCAGATTCTTCTCCCATCTCTCTTATCTCAGAAAATCTGCAAGATACTGAGAACTTTCCTTGTTTACCAAGGTGATTTATGAATATACACACAACAGATTATTACTTAATTAAGCTAAAATAGGACGGTCCAGAGATATCACACCAAAACTTAATAAAATATTTAAAAATATCAAATTAATCTAAAACATATTTGTTACCCCAATGTAAAAGATAATATTTTTTCCTTTTTTTTAAATTGCACATTAGTTTCTGGGGTACATGTGCAGATCATGCAAGATTGTTGCATAGGTACATACATGGCAAGGTAGTTTTCTGCCTCCATCCCCCTGTACCCTATATCTGGCATTTCTCCCCATGTTATCCCTCCCCAACCTCCCCATGCCCCGCTGTCCCTCCCCAATACTCGCCAACGGACCCCAGTGTGTGTAATGCTCCCCTCCCTGTGTCCACGTGTTCTCATTGTTTAACACCTGCCTATGAGTTAGAACATGCAGTGTTTCATTTTCTGCTCGTGTCAGTTTACCAAGAATGATGGTTTCCAGATTCATCCATGTCCCTACAAAGGACACAAATTCATCGATGCATAGTGTCCCATGGTGTATATGTGCCACATTTTCCTTATCCAGTCCATCATTGATGGGTATTTGGGTTGGTTCCAGGTCTTTGCTATTGTAAACAATGCCACAATGAACATACATGTGCATGTATCTTTATAATAGAATGATTTATAATCCTTTGGATATATATACCCAGTAATGGGATTGTTGGGTCAAATGGAATTTCTATTTCTAGGTCCTTGAGGAATTGTCACACTGTCTTCAACAATGGTTGAACTAATTTACACTCCCACCAACAATGTAAAAGTGTTCCTATTTCTCGACATCCTCTTTAGCATCTGTTGTCTCCAGATATTTTGATGATCACCATTCTAACTGGCATAAGATGGTATCTCAATATGGTTTTGATTTGTATTTCTCTAATGACTGGTGATGATGAGCATTTTTTCGTATGTTTGTTGGCCTCATATGTGTCTTCTTTTGAAAAGTGTCTGTTCATATCCTTTGCCCACTTTTGAATGGGTTTGTTTGTTTTTTTTCTTGTAAATCTGTTTAGTTTTTTGTAGATATTGGATATTAGGCCTTTTTCAGATAAATAGGGTACCTATTGAAAAAAAAGTAAGAAAAATCTTGGAAAGCCTGTTTAGTTCTCTTGAAAAAGGTACATACTATAATGTTAAAGCAGAACTATATTAATGGATTCAAACTGGAAATACACAAATGTCCATCAATAGAAAAACAATAAATATATTGTGTTATATTCACACAAAGAAATACTGTATAGCAAGGAGAATAAATGATCTACAATTACACATAGTTATGTTGATAAATCTTATGAAATAATGTTAAATGAAAAAAGCCAAATGCAAAACAGTACATTATGTTGATATGTATTTATATCAAGTAAAAACAATGGGTGGAAAGGGGAGCTTCTGTGTGCTATATTCCTTGATCTAGTTACGAGTTACATGAGTGCATTCCATTTCTGAAAAATCCATTTAGTTGTATGTAATAAAACATGGAATTTTTCATATACATTACAGTTCTGTAAGCATTATATAGGAAAAAATAAAGGAAATACAGGACCATAGTCAACTGACTAATGCTGAGTAAGACAACATTAGCTCCTATGCATTCCAAGGATGTTGGCTCAGAAAGAATACCCTATTGTGGGATATTGGGTGAGAGATGGGTAGATAAAATTGCTAAAGCCATTTCATTATTCATAACACCCTTAAAAATAGAACTTTTCTCTTGTTATTGTGGTATAAAAAGTACTGAATAATTGAAATACGGATTCTGACAATTAGGTAACATTATAAAACATTTTGCATTAAACAGTTCTAAGATAAATATGATATCTATTGAAAAAAGTAAGGAAAAATCTTGGAAACCCTGTTTAGGTATTTTAGGCCAAGATGAAACCTATAGGAGGTCAGAAGATGACTGGGAAAAGGCATATTCCTTCTCTCTTAAGCAGAGTTCTTTTGTGAAGAGAAAGGGTAAGCCAGACCTAAATTATATAAGCTCTTATTAGATATACAAAGAGACTGCTATTGTAAAGACACTGTATAAAATATATAATAATAACCACAAAAGGAAAAAAATAGGAGAATTCTGCAACTTTATGTTTTTTTATATTCTCCCAATTTTTCATATTCCAATACATTGGATACATTGGATATTTTAGAACTCCAGACTAAAATAAGTAATCCAACATCAACTCCAAAATACCAACACACACACACACACACACACACACACACACACACACGCTTTTTACCTCTTAGCTTTCATTCTCCCTTTGTTATTAATTTGTTTTGATGCCTTTATATTGCCATACTCTAAAAAGGTCTAATGTATACATCCTAAGGTGAAACATGTACAATGACTAAGACTCAGGGAACTGAATGGTGAGCAGATGTAAAGCAAAGAAACAGGAAGCAGTGTTTTGTGCAACTAACCATGGGGGTCATTTGAATAATGATAAGGCAGAAAGACAGTTTAGGTGGTATTGCATGTATGGCCAGGTAGTTTGCCTTTTAGATTAGGAAACAGACTGTGAACAAGGAAGGTATTTAATTACCTATGGGTATAGAAGTTCAGAAAATGGGTGTTATTCATTGTAAGTTTACATGATACAGATACAACTCTCAGGGACTAAGACATCTGTCCAATAGTATATCCAACAGTTGCTCAGTCAACCAGGGAATCCATTAATGATGTTTTACAATTAATATATTCTGAAAAGCTAAGACTAGAGTCTGACCTTTTGAAAAATGTCCTTGATATGTTTTGTTCTTAATATACCTGAAAAATAATAATCTTATATTGTCAAGATCTGGGAATTTTAGTATTTTTGCCCAAAATTATAATATTTATTCATCTATCACTAAAACAATAAAGAATTGAAATTTCGCAGATATCTACCACAGAAGACAACAGTAATATACATTTTCAATTAATCACTGTGATCAAACAATGTGGTTTGCAATGCTTTTTCTATGCTTACTTTAAATGTTTAATAATTGTAAAAAAATTGTATTGAAATATTATTTACTAAACAATTTTCTTATTTTACTTATATTTTCTATAATACCTGCTTGTTGTTATGTATTAATACGTAGGATATATATTACTCTTAAAACATTATTTCATAAAAATTGTCTGTGTGCTGCAGCTCATGCCTGTAATCTCAACAGTCTGGGAGGGTATGGTAGGAGGGTCGCTTGAGTCAAGTTGGCAACCAGCCTGAGCAATACAGCAACAACCCATCTTTACCAAAACAAACAAACAAAAAACGTGAGAATATTAGCTGGGCGTGGTGGTGAGCAGCAGTAACCCTAATTACTTGGGAGGCTGAGGTGAAAGAATCCCTTGAATGCAGGAGCTCCAGGATACAGTGAGCTATGATCACACCACTATACTCCAGCCTGAGTGACAGACTGAGACCTCATATCTAAACCCAAACACATAAACAAAAACTTGAGTCCATAAACGACATTAATTAATTACAGTTGTCTAAGTTATGTATTATATGCTGGTAGCATAAAGTTGAGTCAAAAATATCAAATCTCTTCTATGGCCTAACAGCCACCTATGTGATTGACTAAATTATTACTTTAAAAATATAGTAATGAGTCATGAACTATTTACACAGAAATATATTGTAGTATATGTTGTATGTATGTATATGTACACACACACATACAGAGGTGTGATTATACCTTTGTATGTGCATCTATGTGCTCCATTTTTGGTTCTTTTTATTTCACTCTCAAAGTTCTCTTGATACTTTATTACCTGCTCATATTTGTCAAATTATTTTTCCTACTTGTTACTGATTTGAATTAGAATACTTGTTTCTTCATTTCAGGTTCTCTCAATATCTATTTGCAATGGTTAAAACTTTACTTTGAAGTAACAACTTTTTACCAACAGTACTCCTGAAGAAATCTACGTCAATATGCTCTACAAATAATTCCACATACCCATCTATTACTCTTGGCACGGTCATTTTTTATGGTTTCTTTAATTTAAGCTCTATATCCCTAGAACTTCGTGTGCTGTAGAGTTTGCACTTACTAACACTCCTACTACTCCCCATGATTTCTCTGCTTGGCAGCAGATTAGTCAAGAAAGCAATGTGCTGTGTGTTGCAAAGGTAACATTCGTGGTTTTCAATCTGCCACGTACTATTCTAAGTTATTAATAGTGTTAGCTTACTTAACCCTCAAGAAACCCAATATCAATTATTATTTCCATTTTACTAATTGGAGCATAGAGGGATGTGTACCAGGCAGACTGTGCCTATGCAAGTAGCAGTCTTCCTTTGGAGCATATGCTCTGGGTCAAGCTGTGCTATGCACCTTCAAGTAACTTCCTGGTTTGGTTTCCTAGCCATTAGCCCAATTGCATGCATTATTAGGTACCTTTGCTTTTATTCTCTCCTGGGATTTTTCTATTAAAAAAAAAAAATCCTGCTGAATTTTCTCCTTGGCATGAAATCAAAAATTTCTGTTTCTACCTCATATCTCATCACCTCCTAAGACTTCTATCCATTTTAGTTTACTGTTTTATCATTGTGATTTATGCTTCCCATTTCTCACCTAGCCTACACACTTTGTTATACTTTTAAAAATTCAGTCTATGTTTCTTAAGATGTTTTTAAATGATGTGTCTTCATATTGCCCTCAAAATAAATCCAAACTTTCCAGAAGAAATAATTTATATGTTCCCTTAGAAACAACAACAGCAGTAAACTATGTTTAGGTAAACTGCTTTATAATAACACCACCTAATTGAAGATGACTTAAGTAAAAATTATATTTTTCTAGAATATTTATTCATTGTTTTCTTATAACACAAAATAATAGACATAGAGGAGCTACTATAAATATTTAATTAAATTCCATGCCAATTCAGTTTTATTTTTCATCTTAGTAAAAACTGGACAAATAGTTAAAACGTTTAAGAAAAAACAGGCATAAGATAGTAATAGTTTATTTATTCACGTATTTTCCTATTTGTTAGGAGAAAAAACAATCTGAATAATTTTTTGTTGATAGAAACTAAGTGTCTTTAGTTAAAATGTTTATAAAATGTTAAAAGTTTCTAAAATATGTAATTGCTTGATAAAAAGGTATTCCCAAAATAATGGCATTTAGCTTCTCTGTGGTAAAAATGAATAATCTGAGAAATCTTAATTATATTATTGTTTACCAGTTTTGCTTTTTATTTTTACTACATAGAGTAACATGTATTCTGATTCACATAGTGTTCATGCTGTCCTGAAGTTTCCTCTTAATTTGAAATATTCTGGGATAAACCTATAAAAATAAATCTATTTGGCTCATGCTGTGCTATAGAGGCTATATATAGTGTGTATTTTTAACAGGAGGAATTACTTTGTACATAATAAGTTTAGTTTTCATGTGAAACAAACCATTATTCAAGTGATTTCCATTAACGTCTTTTGTATTTTTATTAAGTGAATTTTATTAAATTATAACAAAAGTATTTCAATAACTGGCTATAAAGTTTCATGAAGTTGACTATCTATTAGACTGTCAAAGTTAGTGCTTCACAAGTTTCCCTTTAAGAGTCTAATGTGCAGCCCATTTCATAAACATTTATAGCCATAGATCTTTTTTATTCCAATGATGCTATGTTTTACTTATCCATATACATATAGTATGTGTGTATATATATATATAGAGAGAGAGAGACATATACAGATGTTTACTTCTTTTCACCCACTTCTAACAAGTACAAGTTAGATTTCCTTACATCTTATTCATAAGAAAGAAGGCAGAAGTGGTGTGGTTTATCATATTTTATTACTCCCATCACAACTGGTAATATTATGTTGATATTTTTCACTTATTGTAAAGAAATATCTTATATTGATTATATATTTTAAATTTATATCATATGTATTATATATTTTATAACACAAATAATTATCCCAATGATACCAATTATTTTCTTATGTTGACACAAAGATATTTTTCCCAATTTTAATTCAACATTTTTAAATACGTATATTAATTATGTTAGTGATTTGAAGTTGGGCTGAAAAATAAAATAAAAAATACTATCATAGCTAGGATTGATCAGATTATTAGATCATCAGTAAAGGTTTTAAGATGTCCAAAACAACTTCACAAGTTGTGTGGGCAAAATAATTAAAATTAAAATTTGATCGAAGATCTACATTAAGTTATATAACTGCAATTCTTAGTCTAGGAAAGAGAATGTGCATGTGTGTGTGTATGTGTGTATGTGTATTCACAGGTGTGTATGTGCCTATGCACGTGAACATGTGTATATTATAAATTTATATAAATAATACGTATACAGCTACATATATATTTGATCTCAAAATATGTATTAATGCAGCATGTATTCCAAACATATTATTTTCCACCACCAAAGGAGTAATAGCAAAATAAACTTATTTACAAGAACAGTAACAAGTACCAGATATTAAATGAGTATAGGTTTTATTTATATTTATTTTTGTGCATGGTTGTTCATATGGTTTGGCTGTGTCCCCACCCAAATCTCATCTTGAATTGTAGTTCCTACAATTCCCACCTGTCATGAGAGGGACCAGGTGGGAGGTAATTGAATCATGGGGGCAGGTCTCTCTGGTGCTGTTCTTGGTTCTTGTGATAGTGAACGTCTCACAACATCTAATGGTTTTATAAGGGAAAGTTTTCCTGCACAAATTTTCTCCTGCCTGCCACCATGTAAGAGTGGCTTTTGCCTTCTGTCATGATTGTGAGTCCTCTCCAGACACATGGAACTGTGAGTCCATTAAACCTCTTTTTCTTTGTAAATTACCCAGTCTCCGATATGTCTTTATCAGCAGTATGAAAACGTACTGATACAGTTGTGTAATAGTTCTGTTACAAAATTATCACAATAAATCTTCACAGAAACTCAATGTGTTAGAAATTATACTTATTTTTATAATGACAAAATAGATGCTTTGTTATACTAGATGATTTTCCAAGGACAGAAACAATAAGAATCCACATACTTCAACTAAGCCATGATGCTTTTGCGTCTACCGTTTTAACTCCATTATTTCATAAATTTCTCTTGTAACTTACACACATAAGAAATGCATACCCCAAACGTAAGATACTAGAGTCCCAGATCATTTAATATAGTAGCATTAATTAATACATCCCATCATACATGACAAAGGGCATATGTACACATGAGTAACGTACATCTTCTTCAGAAGTCAAAATTGCATCAATAGATTTCAAATTACTGCCTGCGCTTCACCTCCTGTGAGTTCAGCGAGGGCATTAGATTCTCATAGGAGCGTGAATCCTATTGAGAGCTGCACAGAGGAGGGATGTAGGTTTCACAGCTCCTTATAAGAATTTAATGCTTGATGATTGGAGGTGAAACCGTTTCATCCCCAAACTATGCCCCTGACTCCATCTACGGAAAAAATTGTTTTCCAAGAAATCAGTCCTAGATGCCAAAAAGTTTGGAAACTTCTATCTTAAATATTTCACATGCCACTATTATAATTCAACAACACTCAGGTCCTACTTCACTGAGAGAACTGGGCAAAAAAAGACTTTTCTCAACTGTCAACCTCATTTGTATCCCTGTGCTGTCATCTATCTCTTACATTCTATCTTCCTGTTCCTATCCATATATTTTTCATGATTTTTTTTCATGCTTCAATCTGTATTTACTTAATCAAGAAAATGTTTCTAGAAACAATTTTCTTTTCCTTTTACATCAGATTTTTACTATTACCCTATGCCCATCAACAAAGCATGTCATTATTTTTCACATTTTATATTAAAAGAGGAAAAACATTTTTAATGGCACTTCTGCCAATGAGTACTCAATTATTCCTCCTCTAGTTTTCAGCAAACTTCCTGAACAGGATTTTCTATATTCAATGGCTCCAATTCTCCTCTCCTCCTTCCTTAATCTTCCTTCAGACCGGACACTTTGTTTCATCAAGTCCTATCCTAGTTTTTTGCCACACCACCAATAATCTTCACATTACATGACCTGTGGAAGGCTTAATAATGGCACCCAAAAATATCCATAACCTGATCCTTGGAACCTGTAAGTATTTTATCTTACATGGTTGGAAAAAAAAAAATGACTTTGCAGAAGTGATTATGGGAATGGTCTTGAGATGGGAAGATTATCCTTGATTGTATTTTAATGTTAAATATAATCACAAAGGACTTTATAAGAGAAGTATTAGAGTCAGAAAGAGAGAATTTAAGGGTGAAGCAAGTATCATACACAAGAGAAGATAGAAGACGCTGTGCTGCTTGTTTTAGAGATGGAGAAAGGAGAAATGAGACAAGAAATGGTAGTATTCTCTAGAGGCTGTAAAACCCAAGGAAATAGATTCCTTACATTAGTCTCCAGAAGCATCAGCTTGTGGAAAACTTGATTTTAGTCCAGCAAAACTGATTTCAAACTTCTGCCCTTCAGAACTGTTAAGGAAATAAATTTGTGTTGTTTTATGCCAGTAAATTGGTGGTAATGTTTTACAGCAGCAACAGAACATTAATATATTACTCAACAAACAGTCCTCACCTATCAAGTGAATTATGGGATAGATTACAATGATCATGAGAGAGAGAATGAATCAGCAACAAAACTTATTTGAAAATGCTTTACATCTTTCATATAATTTTATCTTCTGTTTTCTTGGATACCACAGTCCTTACCTTTGTAATTAATGCACCCCATTTTTATTGTTAATTATTTTAAATTCCTCTGGCTATTTCAATTAGCAGAAACACTTAGAAAATAAAAATCTGAGAAAAATTATACATAAAATTATCCAAAAGCATATAACTTAGAGACAAATATATCCAATCCATATCCTAATCTAAGATATTACACAAACATTAACTTTTTAAATAATACAATGCAAAATTAAATTTAATCTTAATATTGTATCATAGCCCATCACTGAAATAATTCTTGTGAATATTAAATATTAATAATTCTTGCGAAATAGTCTCGCACTGTCACCCAGGCTTTAGTGCAGTGGCTCGATCTTGGCTCACT
>PVKP010018858.1:0-43532 GCA_004027715.1 Plecturocebus donacophilus | reverse complement strand
AACACAGATCAACGAGATAGAAAATCAACAAGGATATCCAGGACTTGAACTCAGACCTGGAACAACTAGACTTAACAAATAAATACAGAACTCTCCTCCCACAAATCCACAAAACATACATTTTTCTCAGTATCACATTATACTTATTTTAAAAGTGACCATATAACTGGAAGTAAATCACTCCCCAGCAATTGCATAGCATTTCACAGGTTTAAATAAAATATTGGTTGGCTGCTTATTTGTTATTTTCATTCCCTATTCCTTCCTGTCTCCATTGTTAAACACAATTATTGGCATAAAAGAGATTTTTAATACCCATATTTAGACTGTATTTTAGCCTGGGCAATAAAACAAGAATCTCATTCTCTCTTCCTCTTTCTCTTCCTCTTTCTTTCTCTCTTTCATTCTTTTTTATTCTTTCTTTTGCTGTTTCTTTCTTTCTCCTTTTCTCTTTTTCTAAAATCTCTTCCTCTTTTTTTCTCTTTCATTCTTTTTTCTTTCTTTTGCTGTTTCTTTCTTTCTCCTTTTCTCTCTTTTTCTAAAATCTCTTCCTTTTTTTTTTTTTTTTTTTTTTTTTTTTTTTTTTTTTTTTTCTCCTTTTCTAAAAAAAAAAAAAAAAAAAAAACTTTTTTATTCTGGAAATTACTTTGACAAAAGAAAGTGATAGATTTACAGTTTTATTTATCAATGTGAGAATTCTGGGACTCATATGTATTGTACATTATGGAGCCACCAACCTTGTACTTAGCATGTAGTTAACACATTTCACTTAACTAAAAATGTAAGTGATGATAGGTTAAGAACATACATGTTATTATTAAGCTTTTATTGAATTATGCTCTATACTTTCCCCTTATCAATTTACTTGAATAGTTTGTTTTCTAAAATTATATTAATTGATAATTATTCTTTGTTTTTCCATTTCTATTTTCCAATGCTTTACATGTACTTACAAGGGGCATTTTTTTCAGTACTGGAATAATTTTTTCCCACAGCTTATCAGATATTCAGAATTTGAATCCTAACTTGTACTAGGAAGAGAGAAAGGAAGGAGAGAGGGAAGGAAGGAAGGAAAGAAGGAAGAAGGGAGGGAGGGAGGAAGGGTGGGAGGGAGGGAAGAGGAGGAAGGATAGATGGAGAGAGAGAGGAAGAGAATGAAGGAGGGAAGGAAAGAAGGAGAGAAGGAAGATAAAAGAGAAAAGCTAATTCTTAGAGTTTAAGTTATATTTTAAATATTTGTAAATTAGTTGATGGTATTCAATTTATTTGGGCTTATTACTTAGTTTTATATTTAATGTATTTTCATTTTAACTTGGGTCTTGGAAAATATCATTGTCAAAGTTAAACCTACTTTTCATTACGTTAGCTCCTCAGCATTTTTACTTACTGCAGACAACTTGCCTTTAGGTGATTAGAACTTCATTATATCCAAGAAGATAAGATCAAATGAAATCAAAAGTCATGACATTAAAATGAAGATTACTACTTTGCATGACATGGACTTATAAAATGTATACAAATACGAGGAGACAATAAACATATTTGTTTATTGCAAAAGTTAAAAATGTGTTTAATTTTTAAAATCTACTTTTTCCCCTGGTGTTAGACCAATATTCATGTTTAAAAACTTAAAATGGCTCTTCCTTGCTGTCTTCACCTTAGGGGGTCTTATTACTCACTTGTGGATAAATGCCAATGCCAGCTCAAATGAATGATCTTGACTGTCTGATTCATTTCCCAAGATACGAAAATACAATGCTGTATTTGGGTTGGAAGCTCATAAATCTTTGAGGTTGAGTGTAGTGAGATTCCTAGGTGCACTCTGTTCTGGTAACAGCAAAGATGAGATTTGAAGCTCTCCCACTGCAGCTCTATAGTTTATCTGTAGCTGATACTATTATAAATGATAGCCTCGTGGCAATCTAATCAATAATTTAAGATTCCTGCCCAGAACCAAAATATCCACTAAGGAAGGAATCCCTAAAGTAGTACATTTAATGTCTGAATAAAAGAGATTTGGAATTTCAGAATAGAGGTTCACCCAGATTGAAGTGTTCTATTGCAAACTCTCCCCCATTCATCATTGATTTAAAGACATCTACAGTTTTTCAGAAGTATGTTTTCCCATTATTTATTTCCACCAAGGTGGGGATAATTAACTTCTCTTTCTTGAGTCCAGGTTGTGATTGAATAAAATGGTATGTTACAGTATATCATTGTTTTGTCATCCTATAAATTTCTCACCTGACAGGAGTGTTGAAATTTGGGCTGCAAAATTAATCACTAACTATTTTTGTCCAATATATTAGTATTTTATCAACTAAGACCCATTCATTTATTATTTATATCTCATCAACTTCCAAACTTAGTTTCAAGTGAATTATTAACCCAGAATTCCAAATCGTAAAGTTCCAAGGGAAAAATAAGTGAAATATTGGATAAAAGCACCTGTATAAAACTACAAATTTCTGCCTCAAAATAGAAGAAAAGAAACACTATTCTGCAGTAATTTTCAGCTTGCTTTTCTGGTAGAAGAATAAGTACTGTGGTAATCACATATGTATTTTACGTTTGCTTGTTGTTTACTATGTTGAAGAGATCCTTAAGATCACACTTTTTTTTTCAATAAGGGAAATAATAAACTGATTTTCATAACACTATCAGAAATGTATTTGCACTTATTTAGTTATTTTAGTCTAAACTATGTGTTTTTCAGCTTATGGGAACTCTTTTTCTTTCCTAAAAGTTGTAATGTGCCATGTTAGTTAATGGGAAATTTATGAACAAGGAAAGACTTTTGCAACAATGGGAGCATTACCTAATCAATTGTGACTTATATGTGAAAATGATCCATGTAGTGGAAAATATAAAGCCTAATAATGTCCTAGACCATTTGAAAATACATATCTAAAATGTGTTTATGTTTTAGGAAAATATCCTGTTTTTCTTTAGAAATGTTTTGTTCATTTGTTCTTCTACCCACTAAAGCAAGTCTTGCTAATAGATGCATGGATATATTTAGAAATGTATTAGAAATATTAACAGGAAGTGGTTTACTGGAGGAGTGTTTTAATAAAACAGGTATCATTATTTCATTTTAAAAATTTTTTATCGAACTATAACATGTATATAGGAAAGTGCAAATGTCTTAATTGAATTGTTCAAACAAAAACTGAAGTAAATTATTGCTATCAAAACCGAAAGAGAAGTTCTTCATGCTGAAAGCAAGTAATCTCAGACATTTTGAATCCACGTGATCAAAAGGGCAACAAAAATAGTGATTGTTTCATTACGAATTATATTAGAAATGTATGTCTTCCTTTACTTGATGCATTTAAATAGCAATTGCATAAAAATCTATGTGAATAATTGCACTGTTTGTCTTAAAATGTATAGAAATATAATTTGACAACCAGCACAAAGAAAACTAATAAGAAGAAAGTTGTATTGACAAAAATAAATGAAAAATGACACTACACAAATCTACAAGAACCCAAATCCACAAGAACAAATAGTAACAAGAGAGAAGATAAATTAAAGGGTTAATATAAAAATAATTACAAATATATAATTGTTCTTTTTTGCTAGCTTCTTTAATAGTCCTACAATTCTATAATGTAATAATTATAACAAAGATTGCTTTCGTAACATATGTAGGTGTAATCTTTTTAACAACAAAAACAACAAACACACAAAGAAAAGAAAGAAGAGAACGCTATTGCAGTCACCTTTGTATACTCTATTAGAATTACATTAGTATAAGAGTGAAGCATGTGAAGCATCTCCCAGGCAGGTAAGATCTACATGGTAAGCCCTAGAGCAACTACAAGGAAAGTCAATTTTTAAGATATAGTGAAAGAATTGAAAACAAATGATTAAATGTTTCACTGGTTTCACTTTATTGAGGGAATGAAAGTGCTAAACTAGAATATATTCAAATAATGGAAATGAATGCAGTATAAAAGGATAAAGAAACACGTGAGACAAAGAAAACAAAAATATAAAATAGCAGATGTAATTGTCAATAAAAGTATTAAATGGGAATGAATTAAACAGCAAAGTCAAAATCAGAGACTCTAAGATTGGATAAATATCAAGTTCCATATATGTGCCTTTCATAGGAAACATGTTTTCAAGTCAAAAATGCACATATTTTATAAGTAAAATAATATAAAAATATATGTCATGCAAAGGACATCCTTAGGTAGACTGAAGTGCCTATACTAACATGAGTCAAAATAGACTTTACAAGAAATAATTTTACCAGAGATAAGGAAGGACTTTTAAAATAATAAACATATCAATGCTTCAGAAGAAATAATAACAATCATAAATTTGTATCTACACAACAGAGTTCTAAAATACATGAAGCAAAGCTGATATAATTGACAAAAATAAACAAGTTAACAATTATAGTTTGAACTTCACTTCCTCTTTTTCAGTAATTGACAGAACTAGAAAGAAGATTGAAAGAAAATGACATACCTAAGCACATTATAAACCAACTATACCTGGCAGAGAGCTATAGAAGATGATACTCAACAATATCAGAATATATGTACCACATATATATTTTTTCCTCAAAAACATATGAACATAATTAATGATAGCTCTCTTGATAGGCTATAAAATAATTCTCAAAGAGTTTAAAGCATTGAAATAATGTAATATTCTCGATCATTTGTTGTAGAATTAGAAATCTATAATAGGAGAAAATTTGAAAGAAATCACAAATATGTGAACATTATAAAGCAAACTCCTAAATATCCAATGGATTAAAGAGGAATTCACAAGGGAAATTAGAAAATACTTTAAAATGAGAGGAAATGAAGATAAACGTGCCACAAACTACGGTGCTTAGCTAAATCATTGCTTAGAGAGAAATATATAACTTCAAATGCCTAAATTTAAAAAGAAATAATCTCAAAACAATAACCTCATCTTTCATCTTAAGACCATGTAAATAGAAGAGCAAATGAAACTCAATATAAGTAGATGGAGAGAAATGATAAACATTGAAATAAATTAATGAAATATAGAATATGAAAACAGGGAAAAACAACTACATCAAAAGTTGATTATTTAAAAAGATAAACAAAGTTAACAAACTTTTAGATTGACCAAGAGGAAAAGAATAAAATCCAAATTTAAAAGGGATTACAATCAGTCTTACAGAACTAAAAAGGATAAAGTAGTACTAAGAGAAACTGTGTGACTACTATTAGACCACTCCTGGAAATATACACATACTGTCCAAAGTAACTCAAGACAAAATAAAGCATCTGAACTTCTTTACTTATATAATAGGTGTTTGGTTTAAGTGTATACTCTTCAAAGTCTAGATGTCAAAATTCAATGGCCAATATAATGGTGTTAACAGGTGGACCCATTAAGAGGGGATTAGTCCATGAGGACTCCTCACATAATGTTTGTTCCCTTTAGAGAATACAACCAGACGTACTCACACCTTGATATTGGACTTCCTAGCTTACAGAGCTCAGAGGAGATAAATTTCTGTTTTTTCTAAATTATCCAGTATGTGGTATTCTGTTATAATGGTGCAAACAGACTAATAAAGAAACCAGACAACCAGAACTACTCACACCTTGATATTGGAATTCCTAGCTTCCAGAGCTCAGAGGAGATAAATTTCTGTTTATTCTAAATTATCCAGTATGTGGTATTCTGTTATAATGGTGCAAACAGACTAATAAAGAAATAGAATTAGTAAAATTAAATAAATAAATAAATTCTACCCATATAAAAAATCCAGACCTGGATGCATCCCTGGTGAATTTTACCACACATTTAAAGAATAATTAATAGCTGTTCTTCACAAAGTCTTCCAAAAAATGGACCTAGAGGAAGCATTCCATAATTCATTCTATCCAAATTTATTGGATTACACTGAAACCAGAATAACACAAAGACACAAGGAAAGGGCACAGAGTGACAGCTCTTATAAATATAAATACACAAATTCTTAACAAAATAATAATAAACTGCTTCAGTAAATATAATAAGATTACAGACTATCACAAAGTATAATTTATCCCACAAAAGCAAGGTTGGTTTAGTATTTAAAAAGCAACTAATCTAGAACAAAGCTGGAGTCATCATGCTACTTGACTTCAAACTATGCTACAGGGCTACAGTAATCAAAACAGCATGGTACTGGTACCAAAACAGAGATGTAGACCAATGGAAGAGAACAGAGGCCTCGAAAGTAATGCCACACATCTACAACCATCTGATCTTTGGCAAACCTGACAAAAACAAGCAATGGGGAAAAGATTCCCTGTTTAATAAATGGTATTGGGAAAACTGGCTAGCCATATGCAGAAAGCTGCAACTGGATCCCTTCCTTACACCTTACACTAAAATTAACTCCAGATGGATTAAAGATTTAAACATAATACCTAACACCATAAAAACCCAGAAGAAAACCTAGGCAATTCGGGACATAGGCATAGGTAAGGACTTCGTGACTAAAAGCAGTGGGAACAAAAGCCAAAATAGACAAATGGGATCTAATTAAACTTAAGAGTTCCTGTACATCAAAAGAAACAATCATTAGAGTAAACCCACAACCAACAGAATGGGGCAAAAATTTTTGCAATCTACCCATCTTACAAAGGGCTATTATCCAGAATCTACAAAGAACTAAAACAGAGTTACAAGAAAAAAAAAAAAGCAAACAAACCCATTCAAAAGTGAGCAAAGGATATGAACAGACACTTTTTAAAAGAAGACATATATGTGTCCAAAAATGTATGAAAAAATGCTCAACATCACACTGGTCATTAGAGAAATGCAAATCAAAACTACATTCAGTACCATCTCATGCCAGTTAGAATGGCCATTGTCAAAAGATCTGGAGACAACAGATGCTGGGGAGGATGTGGAGAAATAGGAACACTTTTACACTGTTGATGGAGGTGTTAATTAGTTCAACCATTGTGTAAGACAGTGTGGCAATTCCTCAAGGATCTAGACATAAAGGTATATACCCAAAGTACTATAAATCATTCTATTATAAAGACACATGCACATGTATGTTCACTGTAACACTGTTTACAATAGCAAAGACCTGGAACCCACCTAAATGCCAATCAATGACAGACTGGACAAAGAAAATGTGGCACATATACACCATGGAATACTATGCAGCCATAAAAAAACGATGAGTTTGTGTCCTTTGTAGGGACATAGATGAAGCTAGAAGCCATCATTCTTAGCAAACTGACACAAGAACAGAAAACCAAACACCATATGTTCTCACTCATAAGCGGGTGTTGAACAATGAGAACACATGAACACAGGGAGGGGAACATCACACACTGGGGTCTGTTGGGGGATAGGGGGCTGGGGAGGGACAGCGGGGAGCCGGGAGGTGGGGGAGGGGTAACACTGGGGGAAATACCTGATACAGGTGACGGGGGATGGAGACAGCAAACCACCATGCCATGTATGTACCTATGCAATAATCCTGCACTATCTGCACATGTACTCCAGAACTTAAAGTACAATTAAAAAATCAACTAATCCAATATACTGTATCAATAGAATAAAAGGAAAAAAAAAACAAATCATTTTCTCAATGAATGCACCAAATCCTGTTTTAAAAATGCAACACTGTTTCAAGGGAAAAAACACTCAGCAAACCACAGCTAACATAAATACTTAATTTGGAAAACTGAAGGTTTATACAATCACTACGATCTTAACTAACATCAGGAATTGGACAAGGATGACCACTTTCATCACTTGTATAAACATTGTACTGGAAGTTCAACCTAAAGGTAATTAGTCAAGAATATATAATAAAATATATCAATATTAATTCATGTTCCTAGTTATGTGTTCGTGTATTGATCAAAGATCTTAGCTGCAAACCACAGAATCCTCTGCAGCTAAGCAGGAAGTAAATTATTAAACAAAACATATCAATTGAAGATGCTTTCAAGCACATTTTTTGTTAAAACTTTACAGAGCTGGACTGATTAAAAGTTGCAATCCTGGTGCAGCAAAAAAAAAAGTTGCAATCTCACATATACATAAAGAAGTAAATTGATTATTGTGAAGTCTCCCCATGAAAGCTTCCAAGGTAATTTTGAGACAGCTCTCTGATATTACAAGTGTGTGCGCCTGCAAGAAACAAAAGAAATACAAAGGAAAAAAATAAGGAAGGAATCAAGGGTGAATGTGATGGATAGACTCAGAGATGGTCCCTCATGACCCCAGGCTTAGTGCTTATGCCACTGTGTTCCCCTTTCCCTTGAGTACGGGCAGGATCTGTGCCTTGCTTCTAAGCAATAGAACACAGCAAACTTGTTGCAATGTTATTCACATGACAAGGTTACTTTTATACATAAGACTCTATCTTGCTAACAAATTCTCTTTAGAAACACTCCTTGCTGTCTTGATAAAATAAGCAGGCATGTTGGAAAGCCACATGTTAGGATCTTCTGGGAACAGCAGACAGCCTCTCATAACTGAGGGTCACCTCCAGCTGACAGCCAGCAAGAAACCAGTGTTGTCAATCCTATAACTACAAGGAAATGAACTCTGCCAAGAATCCAAAGAGCCTGGAAGTGGATCCTGACCTCAGGTGATCTGCCTGCCTCGACCTCCCAAAGAGCTGGGATTACAGATGTGAATCATGGTGCCCTCCTTCAGTTGTAATTATTCCTGTATCTATTTATACATCTATGTTAAGTATTATCTATGAAAGACCAAATTTAAAATATCTCAAATTTAATTTCTAGTCCAACAACAAAGAGAATATTCTAGTTTTCTATTTTCCATTTTTGCACCCTCTAACAGAGAAGTACTTTATTAGAACTCACTGCTTTCTCTGCAATAAGATTTTTCACAAAAAAATACTTCATTAATTTTTAAAAGTTTGAACTTTTACCCTCCTGATATGTGTTAGTCATACAAACAAAATTTACTTACTTTTAAATTTGTGACAGCCTGTATTCTAACTCACTTTAAGTATCTAATGTCATTCAACTTAATGTTACCCAACACATATTTTAGTCCCTATGTTTTACTTTTTATTGAAATAATAAAAAAACCTCATATTTGTCTTATGTATTATTCTTTTAAAAAGAAAAATTTGAAGTAGAATATCTGAGAAATGTTGAATATAATTGTTTTATATTTTATTATGTTCTGAAAGTTTGAACGCTATGAATACTCTTCAATGCATTAGTGGAATGACATCAGATTGCCAATAATTGTTTTCTCTGTTCCTATTTTTCCTGCATAATACCATCTTATATAACTTTTTTATGATTCAGTTCAAATTAGATCTGAGTTATAACTGCAGAGTTCTTAATATGGTTTGGCTCTTTGTCCCCACCCAAATCTCATCTTGAATTGTACTCCCATAATTCCCATCTGTTATGGGGGGGACCCAATAGGAGACAATTTGAATAATGGGGGCAATTTCCCCATACTGTTCTTGTGGTAGTGAATAAGTCTTATGAAACCTGGGTTTATCTGGGGTTTCTGCTTTTGCATCTTCCTCATTTTTTCTTGCTGCCACCATGTAAGACGTGCCTCTTGCCTGCTGCCATGAATCTGAGGCCTCTCCAGCCACGTGGAACTGTAAGTCCAATTACACCACTTTTCTTCCAAGTCTCGGATATGTCTTTATCATCAGCATGAAAATGGACTAATTACAGTTCCCCTACTAAATTAATTAGGGAAGCTACCTAAGAGTTATTCTTTACCTGAATAAATAATGAGAACACTAACTATGCAACCACACTAAATAATATGCAATTTTTATGCCTCATATATGGGAAAAATCCACAGCTGAATATGCCAATTTTCTCTAGCACCAAAAAATGTGGAGGAAAACAACAAAAATAAAACATTATTATTTCAAATTCTAAATAAGAAGCAAGAAATCACTTTAAATATCAATCAACTTTTTATTTATCACTTTAAAAAATTTCTTATTTTTTCAAGCATATTGAAAATCATTACCACTGTCTTTGACCTCTTATTTGCAAATAAATTTGTTTTTCAAACTTTCCTGAATTGTTTTCTTGTAACAGTAATAAAAAACGGCCTTTGTAAAAGCTTTTCTAGAAGAGGCATCTGATGTAAATTTTAAAATAATCCACAGGCTTTCAAATGATAATTGGTATAAAATTTTGTTTAAGCCTGTATCATGGATTTGAAGTTTCAATAAACTGCTAATAAAAAGAGATCTGAGGGAAAATAGGATAAAAATGTTTAAAATATTATTCAAAGTGTGTGTGTGGAGAAAAGAGGGAAGCATTACAGATGAATAGCAAGCTTTAACTTCTTTATTGCATGGTCATAAAAGTTTAAAATCGCCCACTTGCCCCTTTCTCTCTGCACATGTTTTCATATATCTGGTCTGTCCAGGAGCATAAGGTACCCAAAGTTCTTATCCTGGAATGCAACAGATTTATCTGGTCAAAGAAATTGTAAATGATTAACAATAACAACAAACATATAAATATTATATATACTATAGATATGTGATGAACACTGGTTTATCACTCTCTTGTATCATTTTGTTATGCCCAAGCTCCATTGTAAAATCAAAATAAATGTTAAGTAATTATAATTACTTTGTTGCCTGTATGATTATTGAGGTGTCAAAAATAATGATCATTTAGGCAAATGCTATCTTTTGAATAAGCGCAGGGTTCAAAAAAATAGTTATAATAACATCCAACAGATAAAGGACTACAATTTTCAAAACTGTTCCTGAGGTAATATAAATGTGGAAAAAAATAGTGTAATTTAAAGTATTAAGAGTATTCTTGCTAAGACCGTTTATGATTCTATGATTTTTCTAATTTTCTGATTGCATAAATCTAAGTAATGAATGTGTTTTAAAGTTAAGCCATGTCATTTATTATTATTATATAGTTCAAATCATAAAAGAACTTAAAATGTTGATCTGCTTCGTATTTTGGGTGTTATGTATTATTTCCCATAGTTAGTGAACCCAAAACCTTCACAGAATGGTTTTATTGTGGTGAGTCTATCATGAGCCAGAGTGTATTCTGCATTGTTAGAAGGCTCACGTGGTGCATTCTTTGTTCTAAACCGCATTCGTATTAACCATATACACAGAGACTGGTACAAGAAAAACTTAAAGTACACAGCTAATGATCAATTTATTTAATAATCAACACAGCATTGGTACAAAACAATAAAAGTGGGGACCAGTATCGGTGTAGATCATTGATTACCTGCTTGCACTGAGAACCTGAAAACATGTTTAGCAGATCCAACTTATTGTCATGGAAGGTAAATCTAAAGGGAAACCAAATTATAATTAGAATGTTATCTAGATAAAGTGGAATAAAATTAAGGGAGTTAGCTCATCACTGAAAGATGATTGACATTGCCAGTAGTCAACTAGCATTTCTCCCAGGATGAGGTCCACATGCCTCGGTTCCCTCATGCTCCACCTCAGAGCAGAGAGAAGGCTTTGAGCAGACACAACATTGTTAGGCTAAAGATGAGTCTGTTACATTCACAGAACTCACAGACAGGTTATCATAGCTTTCCTAAGTGGTCCAAACTAATTAAATAAATCCTTACATGTGGAGAATGTTTCCCAGTTGTGGTCAGAGAGTGAAGAATGTGATGATGAAAGAACGATCAGAGGGACGCACCTTCGCTGGTTACGGAGAAGTGGGAAGGAGGCCGTGAGCAAAGGAATGTGGGCAGCCTTTAGAAATCAGAAAATGGATTTTCTTCTAGGACGCTCAGAAAGTGTCACAGCTCTGCCAACACCTTGATTTTAGCTCAGTGAAACCTAGGATAAATGTATAATACCATAAAATAATAAATTTGTGAGTCTAAGTTCAAGAATATGAGCAGCAGGAATAAAGAAATACGAAAGCTGAAACTAAAGATGTTAGAATAGAATGTTAAAGCTAAACTTACATCTTAAAGTTATATACATATATATGTATTCTTCAACCTACTATATAGAACTCTAAGCACTCCTTAATGTTTTAGGTCCAAGTGACAGTGAAGTAGGTAAGTTGCATAAGCTATGTAGCTTCTCTTAGTTTTATTCTCTCATGAATAGAATGGTGATAATAGTGCTATCTCTTCAAAGCTGTCATAACGAAGAAACAATAATCTATGTTAATATTGTAGCACATTTACAGGCACATAAATATAATATAGTCATATTGTAAACAAAATGTTTATGTGCTGTATAATTCATTAAATAGTGGTTTCCAAAGTCTCATCAGGTCTAGATAATATCAATGGAAAGAACATTTCATGTTTATAATCTCATTCCGGTCTAATTAATCCCTTTAAGACCAACAGCAATAACTTGTTTGGTAACCCACACTCTATTGAGTTTTGGCCTATTACATATCACCTTTACACTCTCCTCCATTGCTGCCTGCATTCCACCCAAATAAATTACTTGCACTCAAACCTTGTCTCAGTTTCTACTTCTGGAGGAACTCAGTCTAAGAAACCTGACGATAGCATTAATCCTTCTCAAATAGTTCCACCAAGATTTTCAACTAATGTTATTTTTCTCTAGGATGCTAAAAACCTGACTTTTAAATTATACATCACATGTTATATTTAGATGTAACTTTGCTCATTTAGTCCAAAATATACTTTTTCTTTTGCTTTCAGCATTTAGAGGAAATCATTCCTTTGTTGACATCAGAGAAAATAATTGACTTTTATTGGAGAGATGTATTATAAAAAAGAAGTTTTTTCTTTTCTTTTTTTTTTTTTTTTTGAGACAAAGTTTCATTCTTGTTGCCCAGGCTGGAGTGCAATGGCTCGATCTCGGCTCACTGCAACCTCCACCTCCTGAGTTCAAGCAATTCTCCTCCGTCAGCCTCCCAAGTAGCAGGGATTACAGGTGTGCACCACCTCGTCTGGCTAATTTTGTATTTTTAGTAGAGACAGGGTTTCACCATGTTGATCAGGCTGATATTGAACTGCTGACCTCAAGTAATCCACATGCCTTGGCCTCCCAAAGTGCTGGGATTACAGGAGTG
Organism: Plecturocebus donacophilus; assembly: GCA_004027715.1. NCBI lineage: Eukaryota > Metazoa > Chordata > Mammalia > Primates > Pitheciidae > Plecturocebus > Plecturocebus donacophilus. Next base: position 30,489 of record PVKP010018858.1, on the reverse strand, counting down.
AGCCACCGATGCAAGACCCAGAAGTATCTTTAAAACCTGGAATCCTATGCAGCATGGTGAAATGTATATTCAAAATATAAATGAAATGAGGCCAACTAAGGAAACAAATTATTAGAATGCCTTTCTCCTATTCAAGCTATAGAATCATTGAGTAATGAGGCAGATGGAATCTTCCACACTATTTTCCCCCTCCATTTTACTCTTTCCAGAAACAAAGTCTTGTTTAGTTGATTTGATCAAGAAGCCGAAATGGAGAAATATTTTTCTAATAGCCCTCCAACAGTAAGGAAAGTTTTTAGCTTGCATGGAGCTCGATGGTATTTCTAATTTATATTGGTAGATAAAATCATGATGGAATACTATACAGCTTTAAAAAAAGAACAAAATCATACCCTTTGTAGCAAGATGGATGCAGATTGAGGCCATTATACCAACAGAATTCACACAGAAACAGAACACCAGATACCACATGTTCTCGCCTATAAGTGGGAACCAAATATTCAGTTCATATGGACATAAGGATGGAAACAACATGGCTGGGCCTGGTGGCTCACACCTGTAATCGCAACATTTTGGAGACCAAGGTGGGAGGATCACTTGGACCCAGGAGTTCAAGGCATGTCTGGGTGACATAGAGAGACACAGTCTCCACAAAAATAAAAATAAAATATTAACCAGGCATGGTGATGCATGCCTGTGGTCCCACCGATTTGGGAGGCTGAGGTGAGGGGATCGAGGTTGTAATGAGATGTGATCTTAAAAGTGTACTCCAGCCTAGGTGACAGAGTGAGACTCTACTTCCAAAAATAATAAAGTAACGTTATATAATAAAATAAAGTGTCCTTACAGGAAACCACATTTTCTTCTTCACTGTTTTTATGATATAAATGAGATAATCTTTTGTTTGGAGTCCCTCTGACAAATTACACTTATTTCTGTAACTATTTCTAGAGGTAGCAGTGTGGCATTTCATAATAATGAACACAGCAGACACTGAGGACTAGTAGGGGAAGCAGGGTGGGAGTGGGGCTAGGGCTGAATTACTGTGCTCACTACCCGAGTGATGGGACCGTTCGTACCAAACCCCTTTCTGTAATAAACCCACATAACAAACCTGCACACATACCTCTGAACCTAACATACAAGTTATTTTTTTTTTATTTTGGTCGAGGATAGTCACCGCATGTTTTTCTTTTTTAAATGAAACATTATAGTCCTTTCAAAATATGTTTTGGAAGAATTATGCAGCCTCTGATTCAATTTTCATGTATTACATGATATTCTTTAACCCTTCACAGTGACTTAAACTGAAGTGGTCTGGCTTCTTTATTATTTAATGTAGTTTGTTCCCTCAAACAGTCTGAGAATATTCTAGAGCTTTTAGAATTAATGTTACAATTGTCAAATTCTCAGTTGACAAATGATAACTTAGTCTAAAGGAAACAGACATTGGACAAACAGTAACAAAGGAATTATATGATAAGCAGAACTGTATTTCCAAAAATAAATAAATAAGTGAGGTGTGAGTTAGCCTGACCTTCAAAGAATGAGGACTATAGTAATATGCATATATGCTCAGCAGACCTTCTGAACTCAAACACAGTCTGAATAAACGGTCAATTAACTTGAAGGGAAAGGCTTATAATGTAGTGTCCCTCATTTCCAAGAAACTTCAGTATAGAATGGGGATGTATATTGCTTTTTTTTTCTAGATAAATAATTTATTGTTTCATTAGCTACCTAAATTTGAAATGGTGTATGAACACAAGTCATGAAATTATACTCAATGACCTGATACTGTGAAAATGCAGAGTAGAGAGGGAAAAAATAAAAGGACTACAGGGGAATTGTTTTCTTACAGGACATCACATTTTCTTCTTCACCGTTTTTATGATACAAATTAGATGATATTTTGTTTAGAGCCCCTCTGACAAATTATTCTTATTTCTGTAACTGTTTCCAGAGGTAGCAGTGTGCAATAGTGAAAATAGCACAGCTTACAGTCATAAAATGGAGCTTCATAAAAAAGAGATACAAGTTTTACTTGAATATCGACCACATCTCAGATTCTATGTTAGGTGCTTCACATTTATTATCTAGTTTAATTTGACCTTCAGAGCAACAATATGATTTATTATAAATTGTGGTAAGAGAATACTTTGTAAATTGTCTTTGGGTTACAATTGTGACTTCACTTCTAAGCTGCTTAATCTTGCATAAGTCACTTAACTTCTCTGTGATTCGATGGTTAAAACTATAAAAAGAAAAGAAAGATAATAACAATGGTACCTACATCAGAGAGTGATTAGGAAATTTAAGTCAGCTATTTTTTAAAAGTTCTTGGAATACCATCTGGAAAATAATAAACACTAAATATTTGTTTGTTTTAACCAACAATTTTAAAGTTAACAGGTGGTTAGAAGGGTAAGCAGAGCTGTGTGAATGGGTTATTTTTCTAATAGATGAATCCAGATTAAGATTGACTCTGGATGTGTCAGACTAGGTGTCCTTTCTCCTATATTAAAAAATCATGATGCGGTAAACTTCTCAACGTCCTGCAGATGAAAAAAAAAAAGCAAAATAAAAATTAAAACTCAGTGCCTGTGACATAGAAGACATTCAATGCATATTTATGTGGGAGATGAATGAGCTAGTACGTTAATAATGTGTCTGACTTCTGACTCTTTTTATTACATTAGGTTGCTGCTTCTAGCTCATGCATATGAATATCAATTTAAGGAAAGCCTTTGCTCTCCCTGTGACATGTCAGATGAGTTGTATCATCTGTCCTATCAACCACAAGCCTATTAAGGGACCCTGAAATGATTAATGTGGTGAGGTATAGGAAAGCACTTTAAAAACCATAAAACATCGTTTAGGTGTATGTATGCTGTTATGTGGCAGGTGATATGGCGCATGCTGCAAAACAAACCTAGGATTAAACATTACTATTTTTATGACTGTGGTAACTGCCTAAACTCTCTAAACTTCATAGATATCACAGATGCATGAGTGTAGTATTTCCTAATAGTGAAAAGTAAATGCGGCAGATAGTACATATAAAGTCCTTAACTTAAACCTTTTCATGGTGTTTATCAATGCATAAAGTATTCTGTATCAACTGGATATTCCTATTAAAATATTATTGTTGCTATGATTATTGTATGTTTAGCAAGATACATTGTAGGCAGCATTTCTTCAGAGAAATGGCAAATACAAGACATACTACTATGTCCTCACCCTGTGACAATGGCAGAAGTTGCTAATTCACAATAACCCTTCTCTTCCTGCTGTACCAGGCATTCACTACTGACTGGAATGATAAATGGAATGCAAGTTATCTGCTGCCTTTCTCTCTTCAGTTTATTTTCAAAAACTACATTAAATATTGACAATGAAGATAATGAATGACTCACATGAAATTGTATAACGTTCATGGTTTCTTTAATAACCAAATTTTGAAGATGCACTTTTGATGTAGAAGTGGAGTCCCACCAGTAACTCTCAGAAAATAGCAACTTTGAAAGATTGTCTCATTTAATCCTTTTACATATCTATAATAATTACAATTTCAAGAACAGAAAATCGGTACTCAGAAAGGTAAATAACACTACCTAAGTCAGACTGCAATAACATATTGGAGCAAGGGACCTGAGTCCCATAATCACAAAAACCGCAAAATACCAAGTTTTTATATAACTGGTGGATTCCTAGGAGAAGAGGACATCAGTGCTTACTCACTGCAGTTTCCTGGTGGGGGAGAATTCTGGAGGGTTCTCAGTTTGTTTCGAGACTTGGTCTCTGGATCTTCTAAACAAACATATAGCTAATGATGCTTGTAGGCAGTCTGGCCAGCAGAAAGAAAGGAAGGTAAAGGTTACATTTGCATTCCCGAGAGGCTAAGCAAGAGGTGAACACAAGGAAAAAGAGAAAAAGTAAAGATAACTTTTAGGAAAATGGGTTACTCAGTTACAGTACATTAAATTTATAACTTTAGAAAAGACTATTGACTGTGTAATTTTCAAATATATCGATATCTCTAAATTCACAGCACTGAATTTAAGAAAATGGACTGAGATGGCAGCGTGGAAGAGCAGCTTTACTCTTAGGTTTTCACAATAAATTAAGGTCACTAAGAGGTACACTTCTGACTGGTATATGGTAACTAAGGTTAGATAATGGAAAACAATTCTATATTCAGAATGTATTTTAAAAAAGTAAGATGTGGTTTCGATAAGAAAGGTTAGGAAAAATACAAAAGTATAGTTTATTTTGTTTTTGTTTTTATTTTAAGGAAAAGTGATTTTGCCTAGTTTAGAGATGAAAGGCTGGATTAAATTGAGAGAATAAAAGAAAAATGAATGAAATTGATTAGCTGAATGGATACAGAAAGTTGGGGAAAAAGAATAAAAATTGTAAAAGCTTATAAAATGTTTACAGAAATCTTGTGTAGTCAAAGTTAGTTAAGGTTCAATGGATCTGTTTATAAGCTTTTACTCAAATTAGGTTTACTATTTATAATACACTGATGCAAAGGTAACATATTGCTTTTCCTTTTGAAAAAGATGTTTATATATTATACATAAGATTGTAAAAGATACTCAGTTTTTCAAACGATCAAAAAACCTAAGAGAGATAGGATGAGAGGAACAGAATCTGTTTTTCTTTCTCTTCCCTTACTCCCTTTTTTAACAGATTACTCAAAAGATATACAAACAACTCTATACTTAACTAAACACACTGTAGTCATGGGTGTTTGACTATAGCCATTTAGACTATTCAGCAGATAGTCAGCACTAAAAAACTTACTCATGTTACCAAACACCACCTGTACCCCAATAACCTATGGAAACATTGAAAAATAAAATAAAATAAAATAAAATAGCTAATTAAGTTAAAAGAAATGAAAGAACTAGGACAGGAAGAAAAACTCATTAGTAACAGCAGCTGTTTAGAAGGATTATTGTAAACATTTTTGGTTTAGATGCATGTAGAATAGATGCTGAAATCTGCCCACTGGAATGGGACAATAATGTTTGGGAAACAAACAGTATATTCCATTATGTTACTTTAACCAAAATATTTTGAAATATTAATCATCGGGCTTCCTGTACTTTCTTCTTGTTCCCTTTCGATTTAAGGAGATGGAAGTCCATTGAAAATGTCCAGGATTGTTACAGCAGAAATGCAAAGAGAGGCTGGGTGTGGTGGCTCCCTTGTGTGATCCTAGCACTTTGGCTAGCCCAAGTGAGAGGACTTCTTGAGCCCAGGCGTTTGCGACCAGTCTGGGCAACATAGCGAGATGATGTCTTTGAAAGAAAAGGAAAGAAAGAAAGAAAGAAAAAAAAAAGAAATGTAAAAACAAAGACACAGCACCAATTAAAAAAGAAAAAATTAAAAAGTCCTAACTGGGCCCTTCATGGTCAACAGTCTAGAAACAGACAGGATGAGTACATGAAATTGATCACATAGAAAACTTTAGAAAGTATATGGAAAGGAAAAAAATGACTGGTGACCCACAGAAGAGTAAAGGAGAGGCATATGGAAGTGAAGAGGGTAGACAGAATGACAGGGTCGTGGTCACTTAAGGAAGCTCAGTGTCAAAGACAAAAGGATATGTTCTGGAGGATTTGCATAAGCTCATCAAAAGGTAGAAGCGGCTTTTGTGTCCAGCCAAGTGCAAGACAAAGTAACAGCTAAAAACTTTAACTCTTCATTTAAGCAAGCAGCTCACCCCATCTGAAGAGAGGCCAGATGGGCTTCACCTTCCTCCAGAACAAGTGCTTCCCATCCACCACTGCTTTTATAGCACCAGAGCCTCTTTCAACACAGGATGCCCTTTCATGCTGTGAATTTTTCTGAATCACCGTCAAAGCTCCCTTGTCTGCTTTACCACAACCAAGGACATTTATGAGAATCACGAAAGCACAGAAGGTCCCTGATTTCTAAAGGGACTATGGTAAGATAAACTTTGGAGGGTAATAGGGCTGAGCATGGGAAAAGGCAAACTTACAGAATGCAACTTAGAATTAATCTTATATTAGGATATTGTCACTATTTTACAATACCTATAAATGCTGTTTTTTTTTTTCAAATTTAGTAAAGTCATGATGTAAAAAGACAATTCTTTTGCAATATTCTCATGTTCTTACATAGAACAAGGCCTATAATGTACATTCATTAACATTTGTTGACTTAATTCTTATAGATTAGAAAGTTCCATTATATTCTTTGAGGACTTTTAAAATCTCACTTACAATTATACTATATTCTGAAAAAGACAGATTTAAAAGATAAATATGAATACATAAAAAAGTATTAATACCCTGAAATGGCCAAACATTGTTAAAATACTTTATTTATTTATTTTTTGAGATAGGGTCTTGAGACATGTTGGTCACCACCTGCAGAAGTCTGATGAATGGATGCACTCTCACACTATTACAGAGTTGAACAGAGATTCTAAGTCAACACACTTGTGGGTCATTCACACGGTTAAGAGAATGGTTTTGTGACTGACAAAAACTTTAGGTTCTGGGGCCCAGAGTGAGCACTATTAACAGTAACTCCCCTTTGATTTCAACCTGAGAGGACCACCCAGCACAAAATTTACATGAGTAAACAGAGTTGAGACAAAGGGATGTGGGGTAAAGCCTCTGATCATCTCTACTTCCTATGCTAATGTAAATGAGCAGCTGCCTTCAGCCTGCCCCAATGAAACCTGGCTTTCCAAAAAATTTTAATCTATAATCTGTAACTTTCCCTAAACAACTTCTGTAATATTTTGCAAGCCACCCAAAGTCAATTCCAACAGGGTCTCACTCTATTGCCCAGGCTGAAGTGCAGTGACATGATCTCAGCACACTGTATCCTCTGATTCCCAGATTCAAGAGATTCTGATGCCTCAGCCTCCCAAGTAGCTGTAATTACAAATGAGTGCCACCATGTCTGGATAATTTTTGTAGTTTTGCCTATCTTGAACTCCTGACTTCAAGTGATCTGCTCACCTCAGCCTCCCACAGTGCTGGGATTACAGGTGTGCCCCACAATGCCCAGCCAGGAATACATTTTTAAAGAGACCTAAATTAACGGAAAGACAGCCTGTGTTCATGAATTGGAAGGCATACTATTGTTAAGATGGCAACACACACACACACACACACACACACGCACACACACATAAGCCAAGTATACATGCATGTCTATATTCATTTCTCTATGTATCTAGTTAGCTGTTCACACATGAGGGCATACTGATGATGTCAATTTCCCTACACAAGAATCAGTCTAGCTTTCCTTCCCTCATTTCTCATTTGTAACTTCTTTCTCCAGCAGTGAGAAGCCTGGTTCTTTTTACCTATAGTATATTTACTTATTTGTTCAACCCTTGTGGACATATAGTTTTTCCACAGTCTTTTCAAAACCTAAATCAGATCAATCCTTTGCTCAAAACCCTCCCATAGCTCCCCATTTCATTTAGAGTAAGCCCAAACTCCTTAACATCCTCCGACCTACAAGACCTTACGTGCTGTGGATCCTCCATACATACAGATTGACTTACCCCTTCTTGTGCTTTTGCCTGAGATACATTGGCCCCCTTGCTGTATCCTACAGGCTAAGTGATGGAAAGGGATTTCTTGAGAAGCAGAATAGAAAACTCCTTGGTATAATAGTTTTTTCATTTTGACTTTTGTGGTGGTAACACAACTATATACACTGTCAAAGTTCATTAAACTACACCATAAAATTAGTGAGTTTTATTGTTTGTAAAGTGTGCTGCAATACAGTTGAATTTTTTAAAAAGGCATTTATTTGAAGCCATGCTACCACCCATTTGAAATGTTTTTAATGTTTCTAAAGCACCTTAAAGTACTTTGGGAGGCTGAGCCTGGAGGATGACTTGAGGCCAGAAGTTCAAGACCGGCCTGGGAAACATAGTAAGGCCTCATCTCTAATAAATAAAAAAATTTATCTGGACCTGGTGATGTGCCTATCATCCCGGCTACTCCAAAGGCTGAGACAAAAGGATTGCTTGAGCCCAGGAGTTTGAAGACGCAGTGAGCTATGATCGTCACTTCACTCCAGCCTTGGTGACAGAACAAGACTCTGTCTCCAAAAATAAGATATTTAAAATAAATAAATAAATAGAGGATTGATATAAAGAGAGCTCCCTCCTTTCTCACTCTTTTTCACTTGCTTTTCTTAGATCTCTTAGTGAGAACAGAAAATTCTCCTCAAACATAAAAATTGCCTAAAGGAAGAACATATAAACCAGTTTGTGCTACTCTCTGAAATATTTCAAAACCTATGTTCATCTCCTTCATCTCCTTTTTTTTTGTTCTGGTATTCACTTCTTTGCTACTTCAGTTTTTTAGTCTTTCTTTTATTTGTATTGAAAAGCCTGGGAAAAAGCAAATGCATTTGAAGCCTAAATATTTTTAAAGCAAACTTTGCTAGCAAAATACGACTGAGGTTTCTTTGACCTCTAACTTCTTCCTGCTGTTAGGGCTTATATATTTTCTCATCTTATTTGGCAAAAGGTTTATAAAATCACCTGGTAGTGATTTTGAGACACCACTCATTAGTGACACCATGTGTCTTTTATCATGAGGCATTATCCACCACATTTACATTATATTTTTATATATAGACAACTAAAAAAGTCTCTGGTTACTTGCTTAACTCCTAATAAAAAGGCATATGTTTGAAGTATTCTACATGGTCATAAACAAGTAGACACAGAAATAATTTTTCTCATTGATCTGTACCCTTCATGCACAGGTATCACATATACACTTTAACCTAGAGGTAGAATAGAAAATTCATCTTTCTTAAGGAGCCACAGATTACCATTACTCTTATCATTATCATTATGATTATTATTATTTTAGAGATGGCATCTTGCTATGCTGCCTAGGCTGAACTCAGGCTCAAGAGATCCTCTTGCCTCAGCTCACAAAGTAGCTGGGACTACAGGAACACTACTGTTTTTAACCCAATGTCGTTGATTAAAAGAATGAAGCCAAGGCTATACACATGAAAAATACTTAGACTTTTTCTTTGTCAGTGTTTCCTTTTAAAGTCTAACCATCTTTTCATTTACTTCCAGAAGACTGTCAGGTATAAATCTGACACTGTTACTGGAATCATCGATAAATCGATTTAAAAAGTCTATGTCTTGGCCAGGTGCAGTGACTCACACCTGTAATCCCAGCACTTTGGATAGCGGCATTGCACTCCAGCCTAGGGGACAGAGTGGGACTCCGTCTCAAAAAAAAAAAAAAGTCTGTGTCCTAATATGTACCAGACATCAAAACGAGCATAAGAATAGAAAGTTAAGTGCTATGATCAGTGAGGAACATACTAACCTGGTGTATCTGGTCTCCACATAGATAGACTGGCAAATTATTAGGTCAGGAATTAACAGAAATCAGTAGGAGAAAAAAGCTACAGTACTACTGATACAGTTTTAGGAGCTGTGCCACATTAGCTTATGGTGACCTATTTAGTACTCCCTACTGTGTAGCAATAACTGATGAAAGCAGTCTGTCTATGCCTGTGCATCTCATCTGTCAGACTTGGTCTTCAAGAGAAAACTTTGTGAACCTTTTGTTTGGTCTTAGGTTAATAGATAACAAATATATCTATCCTTTTTTTTATTTTTAAGTGTAGGAAGCTTTAGTTTGAGAGACATCTTTACCTTATTTCTAATAGGAAGATGGGCAAGTATTAGCATATTTTGAACCCCAATAGAAACTGATCGAACATTTTACTCAATCTCTTTGGGAGCTCAAAAGATCTCTCTGAAATTCACATCTTATACTAGCACCTTATTATCAGGTTTAGATCATGTGCTGTGAATTTACCATGTGTTTTATTTCTAGCTCTGCTCACTACTAAATTTGTGAATTTGAGATCACTTGCTACAGAAAGTTTGCCCTTCTATAAAGTGTGATGGATAATAATGCATACTTCAGGGTAGAGTTTTCAGGAATGAGAATTTACCTAATGCATTTATTTCAAAGCCTAGAATATATAAGCATTAGAAATGTTACCTCTAGTACAATTATTATTTTTATTACTCATTCATTTGTTTTTAAACAGGATCTTGGGCTGCAACCCTGGCTGGAGTAAAGTGGTACAATCATCGCTCGCTGTAAACACCGCCTCCTGAGCTCAGGTGATTCTCATGCCTCAGCTTCCCAAGTAGTTGGGACCACAGATGTGCACCACCATACTCAGCTAATTTATGTATTTCATTTTTTCAGAGAGGGAGTTTTGCCACGTTGTCCAGGCTGATCTCAAACTCCTGAGCCCAAGTGATCCATCTGCATCAGCTTCCCAAAGTGCTGGGATTACAGGTGTGAGCCACCCCTCCTGGCCCAATGAGTATCTTTAAATGAAAATGAATGAAAATGAAAGTTAAAAGAATAGGGATATTTATCTAGTTAGAAAATTAGTTTTACAATCAAGTTGTACTTCAGTGTCATCCTTTAGGTTTTAAATTCACCTCCAAAGCTTTTCTTTTGTATTGCTTAGCTCAAAGTATCCCTCATTGTTTTTACCTAATTTCTTCTTCTCAAATTATAATGTATTGCTCAAAATTATGTCACAAATTGTAATAGTCAACAGAACATGATATAACTCTATAATCCTTGGGAGAAATAATCGGTATTTGTAGCCCTAATGTTTTGGGTTAAGAATGAAGGACAGGTTGTACATATGAAAAGTATTCAAGCCTTTCTATTACAGTGTAGTCTTGAAGATAGGGACTAATGTATCACCCATGCCAACACAGGTCATGACATGTATTGGGAATTCAGTAAGGATTTCAAAAGACATTTTGCCTCAGGATAATACATTATTTTTGGTACCTAATGATTTTTGTAGATAGCTACACTATCAGATTGAAGATGGACATTAGCAAAATCATTATCATATACATCACTACTAACCATCTTTTCTGCAATATAATTCTACCATTAACTTTAAATTATTCTTATATAAAGGTTTGTAGCTCTAAAAATTACTGAAGGAAATGATATACAGGACAATGGCTGATATGAATAACTATACAAATTAATAATGAAGGGTGTTTTTTCAAATATTTGAATGGTCATATATTTGAGAGATAAAATGATGCACATGTGGAAACATATACACAATCATTTCCTCAAAAAGTGATTAGTTTGAAGTGGGCAATAATGTTATTCCACTGTAACTAGCATTTTGAGACAAAACTGAGGATTAATGACTGCCCTTTATTTCTCAGAAATAGTCCTAATATGACCGTGATTCAGGGTTTTGAGGAGTATCACATAGTTCATATGTGATATGATTTGGCTGTATCACATATGAATTATGTGATACTCATCTTGAATTGTAACTCCCACAAATCTCAGCCTGAATTGTAACTCCCACAAATCTCATCTTGAATTGTAACTCCCACAATTCCCATGTGTCCTGGGAGGAAGCTGGTGGGAGATAATTGAATCATAGGGGTAGGTCTTTCCCATGCTGTTCTTGTCTAAGTGAGTAAGTCTCATGAGAGCGGATGGTTTTAAAAACAGGAATTTTCCTGCACAAGCTCTCTCTCTTTGCCTGTCAGCACCCATGTAAGACTTAACTTGCTCCTTCTTGCCTTCCACCATGATTGTAAGGCCTCCCCAGTTATGTGGAACTTTAAGTCCATTAAACCTCTTTCTTTTGTAAATTGCCTAGTCTGGGGTATGTCTTTATCAGCAGTATGAAAATGGACTAATACAGTATAGACTGATTCTTTCTGTTATGTGTAGCTGATTTTGTGTGTGTGAATTAAACTGTAATCACTTTAAGAATATTAGCAATAAGTTTTGATTTCTAGAAATCTTTCTATATTTAAATGATTTAAAATATTGTATGTGATTTTTTAAAAGAGACAATTGAAAGAGAAAGATTATTTCTGCCCAAACATTCTAGTTCATTTCTAATATACAGACAAAAAAATTCCTTACAGTAGCGTGACTTCTTTGAATCTTTTTAAAAAATTGCTGGAAGTAGAAGACACATACAAGCTTTTATATAGTGAGTTTTTCTTTTTTCAAAAAGAACAGTGGAATTGTCTACACTCGTTTCACTATCTAGCCTCTTTGGAAGACTAAAAAGAGGTGAGTAATAATTTCTATGTTGGAGTTACAAACATTTTATAATACATACAGGTGCTTTTTTTTTAATATAATGTAAAACATTTCCCATCTGGGATTGTGGAGTCCCTCAGTAACTGAAAGAATCAAGGTTAAACTTAACTTATTCCCGGGAAAATTATTACTGTTAATATGCTGATAACTTTATCCACAGTAGCCACCAGGCTCAAATGGAATAACACCAGAGTTAAGAGACCAGATGTCTTCTTTTAAAAGATGACAGTTATGTAAGTTGGTCTCTTCTTTGACTATTCCTACCTAACGCCTGGCTTTGATGTTGCTAGCTCTGTAAAGACAAGGAGGAAACTGAACCAGCGCCAAGAACTTCATGGGAAATGTGATTTCCAGAAATTTCTACTGTAAAATATAAATATACAGTTTCTTCAACAGCTGAAAGCTCAACCTAAAATATTTGGAGAAGAGAAAGAAGCAAGTGACTCAAGAAAACCAGCTTCTAAGCGTATACTTTATAGCAAGTCACATACGCCTGAGTAGTAGGAGTGAACTCCTTCTCCCTTACATTCTGTAACTTTTCACCAAGTATTTTGAGTTTTATCTTCAAAGTCTCTTTCCAGTGCCTTTGTCTCTAAAGCATCTAGTTAGAGAAGAATAAACTTCCTCTTGGATAAAAAAAACTTTAAATTCACTGTTGTCTCCCTCGCAACATTTATACTGGATCCAGAGGGATATTTTTAAATGGAAATATAAATATTTCACATCATGCTTTTTAAAAATATCTTACTATTACTCCTAGGTAAAAATTAAAATTTTTTATTGTAGAACAGGAGACCTTAAGTAATCCAATCCCTGTCTCTCTTTACGGGTCTAGCCCATATCATTCTCTCTCATATATTGTATTTCTTTTTTTAAAAAATTCCTTATGCAAACATGATTTCTGTCTTTACAAGACTTTTGTACACACCCATTTGCTTCAAATATTCTTTTCTCTTTCCACTACATCATTTTTGACTAGATAACAGAGTTGTCATTTGGTATCCATATGGAATTAGTTTCAGGAACTTCCTGTCCCCAGATAAAATCCATCGACGTTCAACTTATTTATATAAAATGGCATAGTACAGTATTTGCATGTAATGATATAAACTATATTTGCATATAACATTACTAAACTAGATGATTTTAGTAATCTACTTTAAATTATCTCCAGATTACTTATAATACTTAGTACAATGTAAATGCTATGTAAATAGTTGTTATCATGTATTTTTATTTGTATTTTTACTTGTTATATTGTTATTATTTTTTCCAAATATTTCTTACCCACGATTGGTTGAATCCATGGATATGGAACCTTCAGACATGAAGGGCAGACTGAATATATATATATCTCATTTACCATTTGCTCTGAAAATTTTCTTGAACTCCAATATTATATCATGTACTTAATATCACCTACTTATTTCCTTTAATTGTACTTTTAAAATTATTTACTTATCGATGCATTTGTGCAGGTGTTTGATGAGCATCACTCACTGCTCCACTGAGCTTTGGACTCCATAATAAAAGACATTATGTTTATTTTTTCACTACTGTATCTGTAGTACTTTGCATGGTGCATCCATATGATCAGCTCTCAATTTATATATTTTAATGGAATGATTAAATAAGGAATTGAATTAATGAGCAAATAAACTAATTGTGTAAAATAACATATCATTTACAAATGTTTACACCACTCTTTATCATGAGACTGGCTGTGGCTAACTGATTATGAGTGATGTTAACTCTATGCCAGTTCCAAGATGAGAACTCGAGAGACATCATGTCTCACCTGATTCTTCTGTGCTCTGCCATCTGTCATGAGAAACATACCCCTGGTAGTATAATCCCTTAAAGTGGATACACATGAACTCAGTTTATAGTTTAAAGTCAACCCAGCTGATCTCAGATGAGCTCTGTAGATCTAGTGCCCATCCACATGTGAGAAATAAATTCTTTGTATAGGCTACTCAGTGTTTAAGACACCTGCAATAATAAGTGACTGATACATTTCTAAATATGCAAATGTATTGGATTATGAATTATAGTGGGAAACAAGGTAATTCATTAAAGTTAGGCAAATATAATACTTTAACCTATTTAACATACACATATTTATACATAATAATTTATACATAAGGCATAATTACATATGTTATATATACTGCTTAAATATGTAAATATTTAAGTATATATTTAAATATATATTGTTTATATATTAATATATAACAAAATACATAATTAAATTATCTCTTGCTGTTTAAGAAAATTATTCTAATTCTCATTAAAACAATTCAAGCTTATAAAAGACAAAATGGGTTGCATTATTTTACACTTATCAAGAATATTATTTTTTAATTTTAATTTAATACTTTCCACACATTACGGCCATATCAAATTCAGTAATGTTTTATTATTTTTTGCTAAAATTAGGCATTAGAAGAAATTGAGTTTTGTAGATGCCTTGAAATTCTTGGTTCCATCTTCTAAACCACATATCTATGCCTGGAAGTGAAATGTCTTTGACACTTAAACTATAGCTAGATTTTATTTTTCTTGTTCCCTTCCAAGAACTGCAGATAAATTGAAACAATAAGTTTATGTTTGCAGCACTGACTGTATTGCTGTAGTGAATTTCTGTGACTTCTCATGAGAAGACCAATGGTACAGTGGTTACCTGCAGGGCATGTGTTTCTAATGAATGGCAAGTGTGGGAAGCTTCAGTCATTAAAAACTCCAGGCAGAATCTATTTCTAGGAGCACATGCTGATGCTCACCAGCAGTGGTGCATAATAGTTTAAAAAAAAAAAAAAAGCGAATTACCTTTTTACAAATATCATATACATTTTAAGTTTTCCAGAAGGGCATATTTTAGATTCTCTAGTATCTAAATACTATACCTTCTTAACATGCTATTGTCGCTTTTCAGATTTCTTTGAACTGCAAGAAACATTAATGATTATCCAATCCAGTTTATCAACTGTGACATATATAAAATCAAATTATCTGGGTACTTTCAAAGTTTACTGATACTCAGACTCACCCAAGAGGGATACTGATGATAAGGCTTGAGCATGGATAGTTTTTAAAAAGCTCCCAGATATTTAAAGAAACATCCATGTTTGAGAATGTTGATACTAATCTAATACCTTTAATTTAGAAAGGAGACTGAAGCCCAGAGAAGTAAGATGATTTACCCAAGATGGCCAAGAAAGTCAGCATAAATGTTAGTAAGACCCAGTTTTACAGCACATTTTTTTCTAGTAGAGTGGGAAAAACCCCCTCTTGATCTATCTGTATGAAAACCAGGATTTGACTCTTCTATTTACTAATCATAGTATGTCTCCACATAACTGAGAGAGTTCATAAGCATGTCTGTTACATTTCTTTAGTATATGATGAAGAATATGAAAATAGCAGAGAAGCAAAGAAAAGATTTAAAAGGTAAGATTTTTATAAATGTGAAGTAACAGTCACAATTGTGTGATTTCAGATAAAAGAAATATATAGGACTGTATGCAGAAAATAATTCTAAGTAAATATTGAATCTTCATTAGTACAGTATTTACTTTGTATATTAACCTCTTCTAAATTAACAGAGCAGTGATTGCTGATGAAAGAGGATTAAATGTAAACATCTACAATTAACCTTTACGTTTACTAAACTTCCTTTTTGTCCCAAAGGAGAATGTATTGTAATTTAATGCAGTATAATTCAACACATTTTATATGGAAGTTTGTGATTTTTGCATATCAATTAAGCATCCATACTTATCATAAGAGGCAGTATGGAAACTCACATGATAAGGGTAGTGAAGAACTCAATAGGAAAGTGCTCACTGTCGAAAAGCAGTCATTACCATTTTGGACAAATGAATCATCTTATTAAAGATGATAATATTAATAACACCATTAGAATTCAATGTTGTCAGAGTCATATGACTGGAAGACTCAGAGTGTCTAAAAGATCCCTTCTGTTTTTGTGACTTCTAAATTTATCTCTGGGAAAGCTGAGGCTGTGTTAATGCCTGCTTAATTGCAACAAGGTCATTTTTAATGAACGGAAGTTAATTGGGCCCAAATGTATTTCTTTTGGTGCAAATGGTGCTATCACAATTGAATAGTCTTAGACTACTGGGCACAGAAAGAAAAAATTAGAAGTGTAAGTCATTAACAATGTCAATCGAGTATTTTTAATAAAAGAAGTACCACTGAGAACAAAGGGGAAAAAAATGAAAGGCCGAAAAATTTATTTAAGGAGGAAAAAGAATAGGAAGTTGCAGAATGAGCATAACCATTATGAACTAGAAACAGAATATCTACAGTAATTAAAATGATTATGGAAAGCAATGGAAAGTGAATGTTAAATACAGGTTCCAAAGCATCACTATGAGAAATTGTTGATGTATTGGTTAAACAGAGGCAGGCACACACACACACACACACACACACACAGTTAAAATAGAAACATGTTAATAGTCTCAGTTAATCCATATGTCAGCCAAAAACCTTAATCTGAGTCAACTGAAATTTTTTGTTTGCTTATTGTTAAGTAGTGTTAACAAGATTGCACTATCTGTTTCTCTTAACAATTAATCATTATTTCTCAGTTGAAATATTTTCATATTGACCTTTCAACTGTTTGTTAAGGAAAGTAAGGATTGTTACTAAGAAGAAAGGAACTAAACAGAGTGAATGAAGTCTGTTGTTTATATAATAACAGATGTGAAAATATGAACTAGTTTATTACTTGATGTTGAACTATATAAAATTGTTCTTTATGTTAAAAGTTGTCAATTACCTGCAATTCTGTGTGGTTCATCACCTGAGATGAGACACTTGTGCTTAAGAGTGATGGAAATACACAGATAGGTATCAAATCATGAGATCTATTTTAATAAGATACATCAGCATATGCCTTGGAAAAAAAACTTCATAATAAGCTTTGTTCCACAGAAGTCTTGAGCATCCCTGAATAGCATCCAACTCTGTTGACTGTAGTTTATCCAATTCCAGTTATTTTCAGATTCGTTTGAATGAATACCTGGCATATTGTGCTCTTTTTCTTCCTCTTACCTACTGTCCTCTAGGGTCATAAAAAAAGCATGCTTCCCAGTACCCTGGTTTCATGATCTATTGGCCTTCACACAAAGCAACATTTTCACACTTGTTATTGCTCTGTGAAATTTTAACTGAATTCTTGAACTCTGGTGTTTCAGCTATGTAAAGCAAAAGAATGTTTAAATGTTTGACCTTTAAGTCAAAGTCAAAGTTTAGAAAAATTAAATTCACTTGGTCACATTATATTTTCTCAAAAATGTGATCTTAGATATTTGAAATTGAATTTCAGAAATGTAATCTACATGATGACTCATTTACAACCTCTTTTAGGATTTGCATGCGGATGAGATGAGGGAATGGAATATGAAGTTAGAATGTGGAGGGTGGATTGGCCAAAAGAGCTGAATAGATTAGTTTTTAATATTTAAAGAAGATGGATATAAAGGTGAAGATCACTCTTGGAATAACAAAGAAGTCAGCTGACTAAATCAGTATATTTTATTAAACATTTCTAGTAGTTTATGTTTTTAATATTAGCATCATAGGAAAAGTAAAATTATAGGATGCAGTCAAGCAAAGTAGAGTCATGCATTGCCTAATGACAGGAATACTTTCTGAGAAATTTGTAATCAGGTAATTTCATGATTATGTGAACATCAGAGACTGTACTTACACAAATCTAGAAGGTGTAAACTATTACACCCTAGGCAATATGGTTTAGCCTACTGCTCCTGGGCTATGAAGCTGTGCAAGTTACTGTAGTAAGTACTGTAGGCGTTAATAACACAAAGGTATGGATCTATCTAAACATAGAAAAGATGCAGTAAGAATACAGCATTATAATCTTATGGGAGTACCCTCATACATGTGTTATATGGTGCATGATTGTATATGGAATAGCATTTTTCTAGTAGCCTTAATGTGAGAGAGATAACAAATCTCATTAGTGTCTACATATAGTGGTTTTAATTTCAATTTAAATTATTTAGAATTCTTTAATTACATTATTAAAAAATTTTAATGATGTATTCTCCAATTAAGTAGTGTTGCTCTGAAATGCACCAGCAATGCATCTGATTAGTTTTACTCCAAACGCTATCATTCCAAGTATTTTAAAGCCATCCTATTCTTTGATTAAGTGGAAATGAAAGAAAAATATTATCTTACATGAAGCTGTTTAAAATAATTTAAAATTAAATTTAGGACCATGAATATAGTGAGGTGTAATGTTATGCTATATGATTGTATTTCTAAATTGCTCTATGTTGGTTTATTTTGGAAAATTGAACCATACCACTTAACTTTTTGTTTATAGTTTCCTCATATTTAAAATGAGTAGGAGAAAAAATTTTGAGTCCCTTAGAGTTAATAAATTGTGACAATTATTCTACATTACATAATAAGCTATTTTAAATTACTCACTGTTCTTTTAAGCAAGCATTTTTGTTTTTACTTTTATTAATACAAATTTTTTAACAAATTCTAACAGTACTATATAAGAAAATTTATTTATGACTCTTTATTGACCATTCTCAAGAGTGTAACATATTGAATTTCCCAGAAAAATTCAACATTAATAGTAAATTAGGAAAGAAAATAATCAGCATAGATTTGCCTACCATGTTACTGTCTGTAGATATGTGATTATTTGTTACTCTACAAAATAACAAGGTGACATTTATGGCTCCTAAATCACTTGTATGTTAGAAAATAACTTTCTTTGTAAATCTAGATATAGAAAAGGACTGATTCTCCAATGCATACTAAGGCTTTTATATTTTATCTAGTTAGTTTTTGCATTTACAAGAGATGCAGTATGGGGCAAAGCGTATATTTAAATCTAAAGTGTAGATTTATGCCTCTGTTAATTCATGTGAATTCATGCATTTACAACATTTTTATCAAAGTGGCCTTATGTCTAACACTCTGTGCATTTCACTTTGGTAAGAAGACATCTGTTCTATCCTTACATGATAGTAAGAGACAAAAGAAATATAGTTGCATTTAAAAAAATTAACATTATGGTGACAAGGAGCTCCCATTGAAATAGGTGATAACATGTAAAGAAGGAGACAACATTGTTGGCAACAATGACCAGGACAGACAAGAGAAAGATTCTTGAATTTGGTCTTTAAGGATATACATGCCTGAATAGGGGATAATGAGCACAGTGCATGCTAAATATAGGACATTGCTATAAAATGAATGTTTGAGTTTCCTCCAAAATTCATATGTTGAAATCTAATCTGCAGTGTGATGGTATTTGGAGACAGATCCTGTGGGAAGTAATCAGGTCCTGGCTGGGGCCTTAATGACTGGAATTAGTGCCTTTTTATAAAGGGAGCTAGCTCCCTTGTTCCTTCTGCCATATGAGGGCACAGTAAAAAGACGCCATCTGTGGGCCAGAAAGTGGGCTCTCACCAGACCCTGAATCTGCTGAAGCTTGATCTTGTACTTCCCAGCCTCCACAGTTATGAGAAAGGAATTTCTTTTGTTTATAAGCAACCCAGTCTATAGTGTTTTCCTATACGTGCCTGAAGGGACCGAGATAAACATTCTAGAAAGAACAAGCATTCAGAGGCAGTAAAGGTCAAGATGGTGTCATTTTAATGTAGTTAACAGTATAAGCTTGACTCAGCTAGCCTCGTATGGAATCATCACTTTGATGGTAATAGAATGTGTGAACCCTGAAAGAGCCAATCCTTCAAAATGGATCCTAAGTGGTTAACTGGGCTTAAATTTAAAATAGAGCCAAGTAGCCATTAGGTGACTAGAAGTCATATGCATACTCTGTGTTCTGGGAAAACTCCCACACTTCACCTAACTTTGGGACTTTCATAGCTATCAAACTCAACAAGCATCAGCCAATCAGAACTAAACAATTTCACATCCTTCATTTGCATAAGTAAACCAGAATGAGAACCTGGGCAGAAACTTTCTCTATAAATAAAGACAGCCCCGCTCCTTGTTCTCTCAAATGCACCTTTGTTTTGTGTTGAAGGCTGGATTTCCCTGCTTTGCAAATTGTTCACCAAAATAAAGTCTTTTTACTCCTTTTTTTTTTTTTTTTTTTTTTTTAAGAAAACCCTGTTTAGTGGATTTGTTGATATATTAAGGCATTGAGCAAGTTTTTTAACTTCGGGTTTCTTATCTTCACATTGGTGATAATAGTGTTTCACTATTAATTATTGTAACTATTTCATAGAGCAGCTCAGAGAGGTGTGCTTATGGAAATGTTTGAATTCAAGGCTAAAGGGCTTACTATTTCATCAAGACTGCCTATAAGTGAAGTATGCGTGGTGGTTTTTGTTTTGTTTTGTTTTTGTTTTTGTTTTTGGTGAAGTCTCACTTTGTTGCCAGGCTGGACTGCAGTGGCGGGATCTCAGCTCACTGCAACCTCCTTCTTCCAGGTTTAAGTGATTCTCCTGCTTCAGCCTACTGAGTAGCTAGGACTACATGCACATGCCACCACACCCAACTAATTTTTGTATTTTTAGTAGAGATGGGGTTTCACCATGTTGGCCAGGATGGTCTCGATCTCTTGACCTCGTGATCTGCCTGCCTCAGCCTCCCAAAGTGCCATGATAACAGGCTTGAGCTCAGCCCCCCAAGTGAAGTATGTTTTATATCAATTAGACATTTTAATCTGAGGCAGTATATAATAGCCATTAAGATTGATTATAGCAGCAGGTGTAAAGGAAATAAAGTCAAGAAATAACTGAGAAATACTAATAAATGATAACCAACAGTGCTAGACAACTGGATGGAAAATGTGAGAACAACTTAGAGTGAGGGTTGATTCCAAAATGTAGAATGAAAATGACAGAAAGAAGAGGTCTTGGACAGAAATAAGGAAGCCATAATGAGGAGCTAGTTTTGACAGCAAAATAAGTTTAGTTTAAAATATTTTCTTAGAAATGACAGCTAAATGGCAGCATAGATCCCAATTTGATTTAGACATATGTTTTTGTTGAAAGCCAAGTTACTTTCATCACATTTGTTGAAGTTTCATGATAGACGTGGGTTACTATCCACTCAAAACTTAAAAAAGACTTCCTTTTCTCAAGTGCTTACACCTTATACAGAGGAAATGGAGGCCATGCAAGATGATTTAGTAGCAGAACCAGGTCCTCTTATACCAAAAGAGTAACTTTTTATTCCACCTTATGATTCTGAAGAACTATGAGAACAATTTCAAAGTACTAGAAAACATGGGCCAGGTGTGGTGGCTCACACCTGTAATCCCAGCACTTTGGGAGGCTGAAGTGGGCGTATCACGAGGTCAAGAGATCAAGACCAGCCTGGCCAACATGGTGAAACCCCGTCTCTACTAAAAATACAAAAATTAGCTGGGTGTGGTGGCGTGCACTTGTAGTCCCAGCTACTCAGGAGGCTGAGGCAGGAGAATTGCTTGAACCCAGGAGGCAGAGGTTGCAGTGAGCCAAGATTGCGCCACTGCACTCCAGCCTGGCGCCTGGAGACAGAGCAAGACTCTGCCTCAAAAAAAAAAAAAAAAAATCAGAAAACATGAGTCCTACATATTTAAAGATAACTTTCTGGTCAAGTGTGCTTGTTAGTTTACAGGAAAGAAGATATAAAAGAAAATATAAGGAAGCAATTTCTAAAACTTCATGTTATTTAAGTAACTTTTTATAAAATATATTTATATTAAACCTTTTATTTTTATAGGAAGAAACTTAAAATATTTAGATACATCTGGAATTATAAAAAAATCTATTAAGTGGAATAAAGAGTTAATATATTCACACTTCCAAACTTACATCTGTCCATGCAAACAAAGGCAAAGCCATCTCAATGGAATAATGGGACTCCTGATTCTGTAGCTCTGTGCCTAGGTCTGCTCATTGATAGATTTAAGAAGTCCTGCAGGTGATTATTACTCACCAAGAATATTAAGAATCATTGACCTCCAGCTTCTCAGGTGGCTAAGGCAAGGGAATTGCTTGAACCCGGGAGGTGGAGGTTACATTGAGCTGAGATCACACCGCCGCACTCCAACCTCAGTGACAGAGCGAGACTCAGTCTAAAAAAAAAAAAAGAATCATTTGTAAAGAGTGAAGCCTCCCAGATAATCTAGTTATCTAACACACTCTCATTGAGTCCCTGTAGGAATGACTATTGTGTGGCAGAGAAACCTTATTCCTCAATGCATGGTCCGGCACCATGGTTACCAAGGTTTCATTTAGAATTTGTTAGAAAGCCTGGAGCCCGCTAATTAGGCTACAAAATGCTAAGCTCATCAAGCTTCTGCATCTATCTGGATTCTTAACTTCTGTCTCCTTGGAATCCAATCTTATCACAGATTTTATTTCCCCAGTCATCCTTCAAGCCCACCCTTAAGGAATGAAAACTCCTCACTAAACCCGTGGTCTGTGTTTTTATGGTAGCTGTCCATTTTCACTTCCCTTCTCAAATGTTTCCATTCTTTCCTCTGACACCTTTGTTACCTGATTAATCCCTTCATCTTCCTCACCCCAGGGAGTATCCTGGGAATCTAAAAAGAGGGCGTCCACAAAAGGTGAGTTGATATTCTCCTAGAGCCTCCACTCCTGAAGAACCACACAGACACTACAAGGAAAGACAGTTACTAGAGACCATGTGTAGGACCCATGAGGTCTCAAAGAGCTGCCTCGGCGCCCCTGTGTCCCAGGAGAAGTTCCTAGCCTAGGGTGGTGGCCAGTTACTATGTAGGTAACCATGAGAGAGCATTCCAGAGGAGAGTGGGAAGCACAAAGGCCCTGAGGCAGAACCATACCTACCAGCCCTGCAGATTCAACAGTAGAGAGGCCAGTGTTCCTGGGTCATGTTTGAGGCATTGTCCACACCAAAGGAATCTCTAGAGGCATGGGAAACTGAGTCTTGGTAAAAACAGGCAGATGCAGAATCAGAAGTTGACCATAAGCACAGAACAATTCAGGGAAAGCATTTTTCTGGAGGAAAATTTGGGAGCCCAAGCTTCTAGAATTCTACGTATTTCATGGATTTAGTGGCTTCAGTTATATTTATAGCAGTATTAAAATTTTTACATAACTTGCTCAAAGGCGCAGCTACTTACAGCAAAGGATATACTCTATTGGAAAGTAGATGTGGCTCTGGTAAGATGATAGGTTATCGTAGCCAGAGCCAAGTAAAGTTCCGACTAACTGGAGGAGGCACAGAGACTTGGGAAGTTTGGTGGTTAACACTGAGCCCCACCCTCTGCCTTACAGGTCTCGTTGACTTATAAGGCAGAGGCTGAAGTTACTTTGTAACTGCCACAGTCATCCATACCTAACTTCCAGGTCTTAGGAGTCAGATTTCCAGCCAGGCCTTAGAAGAGATTTTCAGGTTAATACAGGAGACCTCCAGAGATTCTAAACTTTCTCATCTGCCTGTCTGCCAAGTCCCCCTTTGCAGATTGCACTGACTTCTATGCTGGGTTTTTAGTGAGGGACCTTTATGGTTTATGGCTAGGATTCATGGCTCTTAGAAAAACATAGAAAAAGATGAAAAATGAATGTTTCTCCTTAGGGTTTTAACAGTTTTAATTTAAATAGAGTGTCATGATATTTCAAAAGCAATTATCTCCATTCTGTTGTTTAGCCATGCTTTTATCATTCAAGTCTAAAGTAATGAGGCCAAGGAATCTCTTGTAGATTTCCCAGGACCCTCATCCAACACAAGTCCCTAAACTCCATGTAGAATTTTTAGATGGAAGGAGAGTCAGGCCATCTCTAGGCAGTCCCTTCATATTGGCTAAACAAGGCAGCCACTTTGGAGTTGAGGATTGGGCTTAAACAGCTAGCAAGGGGTAGTGGAAACAAAAATAGAACAGTTAGAAGTGAAGTATGCAGAGGAAAAGAAAAAGGAAGAGTTACCTTGTCTATAGGAGCAATAAACTATACTCTCTGTACTCCCTACACTATACTCTCAGTCTCAATACATTACTTCTGACACCGGATGTGAAGGGTTTTTCTCACACCATCAATCCTCCTACCAGCCATGCAGAATCAATAGTAAAATTAAATTGAATTGTAAGACATCATCTCCATGTCTTTCAATTCTATTTAATTTTTTTTTTTTGAGATTAAGTCTTGCTCTGTCTCCAGGCTGGAGTGCAGTGACGCAATCTCATCTCACTGCAATCTCTGCTTCCTTGGTTCAAGCGATTCTTCCGCCTCAGCCTCCTGAGTAGCTGGGACCACAGACGCGTGCCACCATGTCCGGCTAATTTTTTTGTCTTTTTAGTCGAGATGGAGTTTCACTGTGTTGGCCAGGATGGTCTTGATCTCTTGACCTCGTGATCTGCCCACCTCAGCCTCCCAAAGTGCTGGGATTACAGGCGTGAGCCACGACACCCAGACCTCAGTTTAATTTTGATAGTAATCAGAGTTAGTGCAGACCCCACAGGGTAAGCACTCAGTCTCACAAGATTCGTCCTCTCCCACTTCAAGCCCCAGTTGCAAGTAGTTGTGTATTTGTCAGTTCTTACATTGCTATAAAGACCTACCTGAGTCTGGGTAATTTATAGAGAAAAGAGGTTTAATTGGCATACAATACTTTGAGCTGTACAGGAAGCACAGCATCTTCTGGAATGCCTCAGGAAACTTACAATTACATTGAAGGTGAAGGGGAAGCAGGTACATCTTACATGCCAGGAGCAGGAGGAAGAGAAAGGGGGAGGTGCCACAAACTTTAAAACAACCAGATATTATGAGAACTCTATTATGGTGATACGCTTTGACTGTGTTCCCACCCAAATGTCATCTTGAATTTCCATGTGTTTTGGGAGGGACTCAGTGGGAGGTAATTGAATTATGGAGGCAGGTCTTTCCTATGCTGTTCTCATGATAGTAAGTCAGTCTCAGGAAATCTGATGGTTTTAAAAAGAGGAGTTTCCCTGAACAAGCTCTCTTCTCTTGTCTACCACCATGTGAGACGTGCCTTTCACCTTCTGCCATGGTTGTGAGGTCTCTCTTGCCATGAGGAATGATAAGTCCAATAAACCCTTTTTTCTTTTGGTACATTGCCCAGTCTTGGGTATGTCTTTATCAACAGCCTAAAAACAGACTAATACACACAAGAAGAGAACTGAAGGGGAAGTTCACCCCCATGATCTTATTACCTCCCACCACTCACACTTCCAACATTGAAGATTACAATTCAACTGTACTGAGTTTCCTGATCAATCATACCTAACATAACTTAAGGTTATGTTTCATATTTTCATCCTTGAACTATTAGCTCCTGAATTCATTATATAGGAAGCAACTGCTTGTGTTTTATTTCTAATTGACACATATCATTGTCATCTTTATGGAGAACTAGTTTGGTTCTAAACTGATACTGAATTCATTGTTATCATAACTCAATATTTTTAAGCAATTTTTGCTTCAAGAGTACTAAAACATTTTTGCAAGTCACACTTTATAACTTCAATATTTTGAAAATTCCCTACTGCTGAAAAGAATTGTATTAAACCATAAACATTTGTATTACCTCAGGGTACTTTCCACCTTAATGTGAACCAACTAGAGGTTTATGATTTAAAAAGCAAAAAAAAATACCTCATTCCATTTAGCTATTCCGGTGTATTTGTTCTTTGTTATTGATTCTTTGCAAATGTGTTTGGCTAATGCCTTGGCACTGCCTTGTTGGTAGATAATTGTTAGAAATACCACTTATATAACTCAAGTATAATATTTTAGCTTTAAAGAGATAATATAACTGATTTGCTTTCAAAAAGATACCCATTTTATGGCTTTTCCAGTGGTGGAGATGGTGTGGCAGCAATAATTTCCTCCCATTTTACCAGTTTCTTTTTTGTAGTTTTGTAAGCGTGTAAGAAAAATAAATTTGAAAACAGAACTTGTGGCTGTGGAATGCTTTATCTGTCTTCACATTGGTCTGGTTTATATATGGATTGAACCTCAGTTAGGGCAGCACCATCTTCTATGAAATGTACATTGACAGTATCATTTCTTAAGTAACCATATCCCCTAGATGCTTCATTTCTCTTGAGCCCTGCATATCCTGAGGATTTACTCATTATCCGCCAATCTGTTTATAAAGATTCTTGAGCAAATGTTTATGTAATCATGCATTGATATTGAGAATTATTGGACAGTCATGAAGGTGAAAAGAGAAAAACCAATTTGAAGATAATTGTGATAATTCACACAAGAGATAGCAAAAGCCTTTCTGTCTTAGTTTGTGCTGTTATAAGAATATACTTGATACTGGGTAATTTCTGAAGGACAGAAATTTTTTCCTGAAAATGCTGGAGGCTGGGAAGTTAAAAATCAAGATGCTAGCAGGCTCAGTATCTGCTGAGGGATGCTGTCTGCTTCCAAAATGACATCTTATTGCTATGTCCTCACATGGCAGAAGAGATGGAAGGTCAAAAGACACCAGGGCATTCCCTTCAACCTCTTCTATGAGAGCACTACTCCATCATGAAGGCAGAGACCTCATGACTTCACTTTTCCAAGGACCCACCACTTAATACTACTAAATCAAGTGTTAGGTTCCAACATATGAATTTTGCAGGGACACTTTCATTCAAATCAGAGCACTCCCTTATTTTAAAGCAGTAGAAATTCCTTCAACAAATACTTATGAACAACTATGAGCTAAGCACAGTTCTAGGCTTTGGAGATACTTGAGTTAAATACAAGCAAACAACAATTTGGATAAAAGCAATACCTTTTCTCAAGGCACTTCCATTCCAGTGGAATTTTACATACAATACATAAAACAAGTTACATATGCAATATATAAGAAGAGAAACAAATGGAAAGGGGGCTGCAATATCCAAATATGTAGACAAGGTTGGTGACATAGGAAGGTGGAAGAAGGATGTTCCAGACAGAAAGAATTGCAAAGTCTCAAGAGACCAGAGCAAGGCTCATGTGATTGGAAAGCAAGTTGGCCAAAACAGCTGACAGAGTGAGAGGGGCAGAGTCGGTAAGAGCTTTAGTTCAGGTTACTAGGAGTGAAGAGGCAGATTATTTCGAGCCTTGTTTCCTGTGAGTAAAAGGACTTCAGAGTAAATCTGCGTAAGTGGGAAGCTACTGAAGGGTTAAGTAGGACTTAAGTGGATGGCACTGATATGTTTAATGGTAGCTTACAAAAACTATAAAAAAAATAAGAAAATGTTGATAATGCTTTGGAAAGAGTTGAGGAGTTACCCTGAAAGCCTTTGTAACCATAGAGCTTTTATGGTTATCTATCTCACTAGCAATGTAATGAGAGGATTTAGACTCCATGTTTAACTCTCTGTGCATAAGAGCAAAATACAAAGCATCACCTATCACTGGGCAAGCAGTTGATCTCCTTCCCTTGATGAAAAGCAAAAATATCTAGAGAACTATACAGCAATAAAGAAAAATGCAGTTATTTCTCAGGAAATGCTGCTGTAAAGGTAATTTGAAATATTGCTGTGACTTTGTAGAGAAGATCCTGAAGACAAATTAGTCTATGTGGGAGATTCGCTACAAAGTAAATGAGAGCACAGATGCTTTTAAGATGAATTGCCTTAAAATATTTAGTGGATTATCCTTCAAGATATCTATCTATCTATCTATCTATCTATCTATCTATCTATGACGTACATACCATCTCAGTAGTAAACAACAACTTCTATAAATACTGTATATTAGGAGAAAATTGAATACATATAATTTTCTGGTGGGCACCCACTGGTGGGGTGCCTACAAGACATAAATTTTTTAAAAGAAAAATATGTTGAACAAATATATTTTTATATTTGTTTTTATTGTTTACATAAACAATAAAAAGTATTATTTTCCTATCTAGTGCTGGAGACATTCTATAGATTTTATATTGTTGAAATACATAACTATATAATTTCATATTTAATAAGAGTCATATTTTGGAAGATATACTAACAGCAGACATTGTATCTTAGTTTAACAAGAAATTTCTTTTATACTAGCCTATGGGTTTTACATATTAGACAATGCTTTGTAAAATGCTAAAATAGTACATCTATTTCCATCCCTGAAGGTCAGTAATTTGAACTTAGTAGGATAAATTGAGAGATAATGTTGCAGAGCCAAGAATACTCTGTGGAACGTCCTACGTATCTCATTTTCTGACATCCACCTGCTAACAGCACAGTTTTTGAGACAGAGAGGTAAAAGCATGCTGTAAATGTATTGTTAGGGCTAACATGTGAGTACTTGGGAATAATTTTAAATCCATTTCAAATCACTTCAAAAGTGAATCTGAAGTTCTTTTGCTGACATTAAGATAGATTGATGGTCATACCTTTGTACATATAACTGAATGTAAATTGGAAAGGTCATTTGAAATCTCACTTTTAAAACAGGTATAGCATGAGCTATCTTACAGTTTTTACTTTCAACAATTCATCAGTAATCAATACTGTTGTTTTTTTTTTTACTGTGATGATCTAAAGTTGACTTTCTTCCTTCCTTCCTTCCATCCCATTTGCCTTTCTTTGCTCTTTCGTTATCTGCCTTCTTTTTTTTTCTTGTATCAACCACACTTCAATAAATGATAATGATTAATTCTAAAAAGATCCAGATGGAAATTTCTGTGAACAAAGAGTGGTAGGTTGCACGATGCTTTTCCTACAACCACCCCTGCCCACAAATAGGCATGGCCTCGTCCCTGAAACCTGTTAATATGTTTACTTTGCCTGACAAAAGGGATTTTGCAGATATGATTAAGGTAAAGGCTGTGAGATGGGAGGGTTATCCTGGAGTACCCTGGTGGACCCAGTGTAGTCAATAGGGTTTATGTAAGCAGGAGTCAAGAAGATCAAGTCAGAGAGAAAAAGATATGATGACCAAAGCAGAGGCTGGAGGCCTGAGAGGAAAGAAGGCTCACAAGGGAAAGAATTCAGGAAGCCTCTAGAAGAAGAAAAAGGCAA
Source organism: Plecturocebus donacophilus (assembly GCA_004027715.1). Taxonomy (NCBI): domain Eukaryota; kingdom Metazoa; phylum Chordata; class Mammalia; order Primates; family Pitheciidae; genus Plecturocebus; species Plecturocebus donacophilus. The sequence goes on along the minus strand of PVKP010018858.1, from coordinate 1,326 downwards.
AAAAATAGATATTCTCCTGCAGCCTCCAGAAAAACTTGCAAATATACCGTAAAAACCTTGATTTTAGAACTTTCGACTTCCCGAATTGTAACATAATCTATTTGTATTGTTTAAAGCTGCAAAAGTGTGGCAATTGGTTAGGGCAGCAACAGGAAAGTAATGCTGAGAAAAACATACGCAAATGGATGAAAGTGTCGACCTTAGTGATGAGACATGTAGCTAGAACATTGGATGGATGCAGAAAAATACCAAATTATTAGGCACGATTTGCTTCATTTTTTTTTTTTTTACCTGATTAGGTACCTCTGCTTTGGGTTCTCATTTACAATTTTCAGACCTGTTTTATTTAACTGTTTATTTTTCTGTTTCATCTAATCTGTAAGCTTACTGTGGACAAAGATCAGTGATGTTTTGCTCACTGATAGATTTCCGACACCCAGCATAGGGCCTCAATTATGACATTTATTACTGATTAAAATGACTTATAAGCAATTTGTTCTTGGAGTGGGGTCCAAATATGTATATGACATACTGGATATACAAAAATATAATTTTCTTTCGTTCTTTCTTCTTTCTTTTTTCCCTTTCTTTTTCTTTCTTTCTTTCTTTCTTCTTTTTCTTTCTTTTCTTTTTTCCTTTCTTTCTTTCTTGAGACAGTTTTGCTCTTTTACCCAGGCTGGAATGCAGTGGCACAATCTCAGCTCACTCCAACCTCCACCTTCTGGCTTCAAGCAATTCTCTTGCCTCAGCCTCCTGAGTAGCTGGGATTACAGGCACCTGCCACCACGCCTTGCTAATTTTTGTATTTTTAGTAGAGATGGGGTTTCACCATTCTGGCCAGCCTGGTCTCAAACTCCTAACCTCGTGGTCACCTCTGCCTCCCAAAGTGCTGAGATTACAGAGCCTGGTCAAAAATGTAATTTTCTATAATAGACAGTTTTCTCTCAGTGGTAGTGAATAATTTTGATTTACCCAGTGAAAAGTTTCTCAGAGAAATCTAGTTTAAAAGCAGTCTAGGCCAGGTGCTGTGGCTCATGCCTACAGTCCCATCACTTCAGGAGGCTGAGTCAGGAGGATTTCTTGAAGCCAGGAGTTTGTGGCTGCAGTGAGCCCTGATTGGGCCAGTGCATTTCATCATGGGCAATGGAGTGAGACTCTGTCTCAAACGTTAATTAATTAAGGGAAAATAAAAGAGTCTAGTTTGTAAATTACCTAATGTTTCATGGTTTCTTCCTTTTTTGGAGTCCTTCCTTCTTCGTTCTTCTTTCTAAAATGGCATCTGGGTCTTCGGGTTTCCTCATAATATTGGGGAAGTGCTAAGCGGCC